>QODF01000011.1:32582-117521 GCA_024372805.1 Oostethus manadensis
GCCGCTTGTATCCGCGATCTCGTTCTTTCGGTCATGACCCATAACTCATGACCATAGGTGAGGGTGGGAACGTAGATCGATCGGTAAACAGAGAGCTTTGCCTTCCGGCTCAGCTCTCTCTTCACCACGACGGTCCGGTACAGCGACTGCATTACTGCGGACGCTGCACCGATCCATCTGTCGATCTCACGCTCCAACCTTCCCTCACTCGTGAACAAGACCCCCAGATACTTGAACTCCTCCACCTGAGGCAAGACCTCACTCCCAACCCAAAGGGTATAGTCCACCCGTTTCCTACTGAGAACCATGGCCTCGGATTTGGAGGTGCTGAGTCTCGTTCCAGAAGCTTCACACTCAGCTGCAAACCGCTCCAGTAAACGCTGAAGGTCACAGCCTGATGAGGCCATAAGGACTGCATCGTCTGCAAATAGCAGAGATGAGATCCTAAGGTCGCCAAGCTGGACTCCCTCAACGCCTTGACTGCGCCTAGAAATTCTGTCCATAAAGATTATGAACAGAATCGGTGACAAAGTGCAGCCTTGGCGGAGGCCAACGTTTATCGGAAACAAGCTCGACTTACTGCTGGCAATGCGAACCAGGCTCCTGTTTTGATTGTACTAGGACCGAATGGCACGTAGTAGCGGACCACCAATCCCATACTCCCGGTGCACCCCCACAGGACACCGCGAGGGACACGGTCGAATGCTATAGTAGCCCCAACAAGTGTCATGCTACTGATGTGCTGCCGTAGCTGCTAGTTACGACGCGCTAGGCGGCTGACGTAGAATCTGTTACCTTGTGTGTAAATAATTCAGTCCAAGATCCATCTTCATTGTAGCAAGCACCGTTTTACTTTGGCTTGTTGCATGTTCACACAGTCCCATTAGATCACAAGTTAGGGTTTTACAAACACTCCACTTACAGCGGTCGAAACATGTAAGCACATGACAATTTCCAGTTACCTCCCTGTTTTATACTTGTAACCAAACCACACCCACCAGGTGAGACGACCATATACAGTATTTGGCTCCTAATTGGCATAATACCATGACAATTTTTTTTTTACCATGTTACCAGGAGACAAATATGTGAGTACGTAAAAAACAATAATTTAAATCCCATGCACCATACAAAGTTTAGAGAGAGGTCTCACTACAATATTGCATTTAGTTTTCAACTTACCAGATCTCACCAGACCATCACTGTCCGGAAAGACTTCCAAAACCCTTCCCAGAGGCCAAGATCCTCGAGGGGCTGCCGGATCCATAATGGCCACAATATCTCCAATAGCAAGATTCTTCCTCTTTTCATTCCACTTCTGCCTTTCTTGAAGAAAAGGAAAATACTCTCATACCCATCTCTTCCAAAACAGGTCAGCCAGATATTGTACCTGCTTCCATCTCCTTCTTATATACTGATCTTCTGCTTTGAAAAATCAAGGGGGTAGTGATGGCTTTCCTCAGAGCAGGAGAATGTGGTTGGGTGTGAGGGGCTCCAAGTCATTTGGATTATCTGAGAGCATTGTAATAGGGCGGTCATTCAAAATAGCTTCTACTTCACACAACACCGTACCCATCCAGTCATCATCCAGTGTTTGTTGACGCAACACTGAATTAATTACTTTCTCACCAGACGAATCATTCTCTCCCAAAATCCACCGAAATGTGAGGCAGCAGGTGGCTAAAGGTCCAGCCTATCTCCACCTGTGAAAAGAATGACTTTATTGCATCTTGATCCAGCGTACCGAGAGCCTTCTTCAACTCTCTCTCAGTCCCCACAAAATTTGTTCCATTATCGGACCACAAATGCTTCACTTGTCCTCTTCGGCTGATAAATCGTCGTAAAACATTTATGCAAGAGTTCGTATCAAGGGTAGCGGCAACTTCCAAATGCACAGCTCGACTTGCCAGGCAGGTAAATATGACTCCATACCTTCTACAGTACGTTCTGCCTCTTTTGACATGCACTGGTCCAAAATAATCAACCCCCGCATTAAAAAGGGGAGGATGATCTGGGAGAATTCTTGCCACAGGTAAGTCAGCCATCTTCTGTGTTAGGGGCTGTCCATTGTACCGGTGGCAAATGCTGCACTCTCCAATCACTTTTCTTACAGCAGAATTCCCCTTGATAATCCAGACCCTTCTTACAGCAGCCAAAGTATGCGCATGTCCAGAATGTCCAAGAGTCTGATGAAAGTATCTGAGAATTAATGTAGAGATATGCTGTTCTTTGGCCAAAAAAATTGGATGTTAAACTTCCTCTGGCATCGCACTTTTATGAAGCCTGCCTACAACCCTTAAAATCCCACCCTCCAACACAGGATCCAACCTGTAGATGGAATTCCGCTTGCTCACGTTACTATTGCATGATAGAGTTTCAATTTCCAATTGGAAATTTTGCTGCTGACAGTACCAAATAATGGCTTGCTCTGCACTTTGTAACTCCACTATGGACAAGCTGTTTACCTTTTGTTTGCTAATTGTCCCTTTGCGCCCTCTTGTTGTCATTTTGTGCACAGGTAACGTTTTATTCATTAAAACTTCTGTCTGTTTCCCTTTAAAACATCTCTCCTGCAATGCACATTTCAACCTCAAGTACCAGGCCACTGCCCTTTTAAGGTTCATCCAATCCGAAAAATGTGAAATGAGCAGGTCTGTGGGTGTCGCTGCGTAAAGGCCGATGGTATTGAATACCACCTCCTTCCGGACCTCTTTGTCTCCACCATCCAACGTCACAGCTAGCACTTGTTAAGGCCATCTCACCTCTTCTTTCCATAAGAAATCTGGTCCTTCCAACCAAGTTCTGGTTTTTAGGAAGTCTGAGACTCTTAGCCCTCTAGACACACAATCCGCTGGATTTTCCTTTGTACTAATGTGCCTCCACTGATTGGGCTCCGATAAATCCCGGATGGTTGCAACTCGGTTGGCAACGAAGACGTGGAAACGCCTGTGTTCATTATGGATATATTTCAACACAGATGTACTATCGGTACAAAATACTGAATTTTCAAGAGGTATATTGAGCTCTTCTTTGACCATTGCATCCATCTTTAACGCTAGGACCGCCGCAGACAGCTCGAGGCGAGGTATAGTTATGACCCTCAATGGAGTTACTCTGGCCTTACTCAGAAGAAAAACAACATGGATTTGGTTCCCATAATTTATCATACGCATATATGTAATAGTCCCATAGGCTAATTCACTGGCATCTGAGAAATTGTGCAATTGTGCATGTTTTATAGCTCCAAATCCAACAGGTTTTATACACCGGTCCACACTAAACGTTGCCAACAAATCCAACTCCTCCACCAATCTTTTCCAGTGATTTAAAATGTCTCGTGGTAAAGGGTCGTCCCACTTACAGCCTCTTCGACAAAGCTCTTGCTGCATTGTTTTTGCTTGCAATATCACAGGCGCCAGGAATCCTAATGGATCATAAACGAAACTATTCACTGACAGCATTCCTCGCCTGGTCAAGGCCTGCCTTTTCAGCTCCATCTTAAACCTTAAGCAGTCAGTCTCCACACACCACTGTGACCCCAGAGCTCTCTCCATTGGGAGTTTATCAATATCCAAATCCAACGTCTTCACGTCCTTAGCTCGATGCTATTCTGAAATGGCTTGCAAAACAACCCGACTGTTGCTTATCCATTTCCATTTCAAAGTGAAACCTCCTTTATCACACAACAAACATAGGTCTTGTGTCAGTTTGAATGCTTCCTCTTCTGTGGCTACACTTTTTAAGCAGTCATCAACATAAAAGTTCTGCATAACAGTTTCCGTGACCTTTAATGGAAAAGCAGTCCGATTATCTTGCGCAGTTCTTCTTAATGCATACGCTGCACAGCCGGGGGATGAAACTGCTCCAAATCTATGCACCATCATCCAGTATGTTACTGGCTCACATGTAATGTCTCCATTTGGCCACCAGAGAAAGCGAAGAAAATCTCTTTCATCTTCTGGCACACATCTTCTGGCATGATAAAACATGGCTTTAATGTCTCCCATAATAGCTATGGGCTCTTGTCTAAATCTCATTAAGTACCCCCAGCAGGGTTTTGGTTAAATTGGGGCCAGGCAGTAACTCACTATTGAGGGATACTCCTTTAAATATTGCACCACAGTCAAAAACCACTCGCAGTGTTCCCTTTCCGGGATGGTGAACCCCATGATGGGGAATATACCAAATTCTTCCGTTGTTTCTTTGTAATAGTTGTTCGGGTACACGTTCGGCGTAATTGTAAGAAACAATGCTATTCATGTACTCCCTGTACTCCTGGTAAAAATGCTGTTTAACTTAAATCTCTTCTTAAGACCTTCCATTCTCTGTTTGGCCACTGCAAAATTATTCGGCAACCACACATCCTTTTTTTTTGAAAGGTAGATTCACACTATACCTTCCTTCCTGTAATACTACCGAAGTTTTCATAATATCAAGGAACCTTAAATCTTCTCTGGACATTTCCTGTTTACTGATTACGTTTTCACAAAAATCATGGTTATACTGCTTCCCAAGCCATTCCTCCAGCTTACTCACTGAGATTCTGTTTACCGCTATAGATGAATATTCTTGCGATGCATTACCATCCAATGGACCATTAACCACCTAGCCAAGCACAGTTCGAACTGCATACGGACCATTTCCCTTGCTGTTAATGAGCTCCCAGGGTTCCAATAATCTGGGTGCATTAGTACCGATCAACAAGTCGACCTTCGTTGGAATGGATGGCAGGTGAACCTTTGACAAATACGGCCACCTTGTTAGATCTTTAGACGTTATCATGTCTTCCTTGGTGACAGGCATTTGGGTTTGTGTAAAGACTTCTGGTAACGGATAAAATATGTTTCTTTCTAAACCTGCCACCTCCAGATTAC
The DNA here is from genome assembly GCA_024372805.1 of Oostethus manadensis. Taxonomy (NCBI): domain Eukaryota; kingdom Metazoa; phylum Chordata; class Actinopteri; order Syngnathiformes; family Syngnathidae; genus Oostethus; species Oostethus manadensis. Next base: position 37,457 of record QODF01000011.1, read on the forward strand.
GCAATGAGAATGTTGGACTCATTTTAGCTTGGCCCATTGTTTTAATCAAGACTTGTGTTTGCCTCCCAGCAAGATTCAGTCAGTGCATCAACCGCTCAGAACAGAATGTCCCAGTGCTCCCTGGATCTAAAAAAGCATACGTTTGAATGATGCTCTGACCTTTACTTGCTTTGACCTTCACTGGAAGCACAGATAGCATGCCACGATCTTTACCGGCCCCTGTATGTCCACATGTTGCCTGTGAAACTGGTAAGGTCTCTAGTGTTCCTGCTCCAAGATCAGATGAAGTTACCTGTAGTAGATGAAGTTATGTGTAGAACCGTTGGATGAGGTTTGCTACAAATCTCACACATTAAACGGGCTTCACAATTCCTGCTGATGTGACCTGGCTGTAAACAGCCAAAACACACTCCTCTTCTCCTTAGCAGAAATACTTTGTCCTTATGCAATTTTCCTTGAAACTGTTTGCATTCTTCTAGCGGATGCACTTGTAAACAGCAAATACACATATCCTCTTCATTTCTTCCTACTGCAGAATGTGACGGACTCAACTCTCCAGGAGCACTCACAGCTGCTACCGTACTGGCTACCACATTCCCCTTGCTCCCAGACTGTACTTTATAACAACTAGGGGGTATTATACCATTGCTGTACTCTTGTAAGTCACCAAAAAATGGATCCGAAAGAATCTTAACATGCCGCTCAATAAACGCCACCAAATCACTAAACCCCGCCCTGTATCCTGTTGCTACCATAATATCATGGGCTTTACTTCTCCAACGTTCCCGAAGCTTATACGGGAGCTTTGCAAGGACTGCTCTCATGTTTACTGGCATGTCCAGTTCCTGCACATATTCCAATTCATTCATCACATTGCAACAGCAACGCAGAAACAAAGAGAAACTCTGAAGTGCCCTGGTATCCTCTGTCCTTATTACTGGACAGGACAAGGCCTTATTCACATACGCAGTTGGAGTTCTATAAGTATTTCCAAAATGTTCTTGTAATAAGGTCCTTGCCACAGTATAGCCGTGCTCCGGGTAAACTGTTCCAAATAATATAAACTGTCTGCTTTGGTTGTTTTTATCTCTACTCCTTGCTCAAAGGCCTTAATAAATGCTCTATACTGCAAAGTATCACTATCAAAAATTGCTATGTCGCAAGGAGGAAGAGTTGTAGACTGCTGCTGCGTCACCAATGCTGCTGTAATTTACGTTTGTCTGCTCATGATATCCAAGAGTTCCTTAGGTAACTGGAGACTGGCAGCTGAGTCACATGTATTATCATCGTGTGTATCACGTTACGTGGATTGTGGTTGTCTTCTACAAATTTCCCTTTGCACAGCCACAGGATGGTGATGCTCAGTTATGACTTCCCTTGATCGAACAGTCACAGATTCTATATCCTTTAAGTCCACCATTTGGCTTACTTGCTTGTTGAGTTTGCGTTTCCGTGCCATGTTCAGGTGAAAATTTGCTGGCATGAGGATTCAGGCCTTGTTTCAATCCTTCTTCCTCCTTTATTCCCACTTTATCATACAAATGTGTTCCTTCTGGCCTTACTTGTGAGGCAACCCCCATAATGGAGTTAAAAATGTCCATCTGAAATTCAGATTCCACCAACTCCATCTCCAGTGTGAGCAATTCTTTCCTTTTCCTTAATTTTTCCTCCTCTTCTTCAATAGCGGTTTGGTCACCCTTTTAAAAAATGGGGACCACCACCCCGGTCTGCTTGTCCAGAGGTACTGTTCCCGACTTCCATACAATCTTGTAGAGGCGTGTCAACCAACACAGTCCTTTAACATCCAGAGCCCATGTTGAGGGACTTATAATAANTTCCTTTATAGCAGTGAAGTTTGTGTACATACTCCTACTGTTGAAGTGAATTATGGACAGTTTCCCTTTAGATCTGATGGAATTATTATAATCCTCTTCAGTATAGTAGTTACAGTTATTGGTGTTGAGTGAAAAGAACATATTATCAGGATCTATCTCAGATTCTAAGTCTGTATTATTGTATTCCGTGTACTTATTTGGGTTTAGCTCCAGGTGATTATAGTTCAAAGTCATGTGTTGTATCCCAACCTTAATATTATCATCCATTGAGTTTGTTCAACTGTGCTTAGATGCCATAGTTATTTATTTTTATTTATTTTAAAGTACAGCTAGCCTCCATATTTTTCCAGCTCCCTCAGATCTTTAATAACAATCACTTTGGCCTCCTCAGGTGAACCCTTCAGTTTAATGAATACTTTGCAGTTTCTAACCCATGTGTTTTGAATTTTGTTCAGCTTCCTCATATTTTTAGGTTTTTTAGCAATTTCTGCACTGGTTTTTGTTAAGTGGTCATTTAGATAAACATTAGTTCCCTTTAGCTTATGACCTTGTTTCATCAGTGCTACTTTATCTTTCCTGTTGACAAATCTCAGAATCAGGGCTGGGGTTCCACTATTCTTCCTCATGGGGAGAGGGTGACAAGCCTCTAAGGCATCCAAGTCCAAATGTATGTTCTTGGACGCGAGAAAAGCCGCCACCTGTTGCTCTGCTGAGCTCACCTCCAGCTCGCCGGGCTCCTCCTCGCTGCTGGCGGCCACGGCGTGTGCATACGACCGTGGCTTAACCTTTAGACCGGACACGACCACATCGTTAATCCTGGAGTACTGTTCCAGGTCCTCCACTCTCCTTTCCAGGACAGCAGTACTCCGCGGAATTGCGCCACCTCTTCCACGAGTCCGATGATCACGTCCTGTCTGCATTTGATTGCTCCAACGTCCTCCCTATGTCCCCCGTATCTTCCACGGCTACCGCTCTCTTTGGCGCCATGATGTGCCGAAAAAGTTCCCCCAAAAAAGTTTAGATGCGTACAAAAAAGAAGAAAGAAAAAAAACCCAAACAAACAATCGTATACAGACAGTGTTAGCCAGCTAACTCTCCCGCCATGACAGGAAGGTATCCCACAATGCAATGCAAAATCATTTCATTACTCATCCAAGACCAATCATCTCAATCATGTCTTTCGGATGTGTGGACTGGAAGTGCTGGCGGGGATTCAGATTTGAGTTTTATCTGGAGTAAGAATGGCCCGTGTTGTTATTATGATCTGGATGGCAATGATAATTATTATAATATATTTAATAATATAATTAATTATATTATAATTAATTTAATATAATTATTATAATATTGTCATTATGTTATTATTGTGCCTGTTGTGAATCGGCGCTAACGGCAATAAAAGCCTTTTGTTGGCTCAATGTAGCAAGGGACAACTATAACTGATTGCTATTATTAATATTTACATCTTCAACCAATTGTGCTTTTTCAGTTCATTAAAATTACGTAAATTAAAAATGTATTTTAAATACAACTGAGGTCCAGCACATTTTGGTGAGTTTAAATGACTGACAGGTTGTTCAACCAATCAGGGGCCACATTAACTTAAGCCCTTTTTAGCATACATGGCGTTTGCTACACGCCCTCGGAACCTGCTTACTAAAAACCTGACAAGGCAGTGAAAATATCGCCACATCATAAAAGAAGCATGTAAGAAAATACAGTGCAACTTTAAGTCCATGAAAATGAGTGGTAAATAAAACTTTGCAGATAGATATTGATACAAAATTACCTTTAAAAAGTATTATTCACAAGGAGTAATTTTGCGCCATAACTATGTGTTGGAAGCAAAACAGAAGGTGTTCAAAGTTCTTCCCGCACTAATTAACGAGCGTGACACAAAAGGTAAATATTTTTATTGGACTTTCAAAGTTCCTGTACTTTGATTATCAGAAATTGTGTGCGGACTTTGCAAAAAGAAAATCAGCAATGACTTCTACTGCAAATCGTTTTACAGGATGTAATTAGAGTTCATTCCAGAGCCCACTAAATAAAACACTGATATTCCTGTTGGGTTTTTGTGTCCTTTTCCCCCCAATATTCAGCATTAAATCATCAATCAAAACAAAATATTATCCAAAATTGATTTTATCCTCACTATACGTCAATAAAGCAACAGTTACAACCATGGAATTTTCATTTGACCTACCACTAACAATTTCAAATATATACTGTATATATAGAATATATATCCAGAATAGATTCTTATAAAGATGGTTCGGAGAATATGTCATGGTCGAACAGAGACCAATTTCAAATTTGGCAACATTGTACGACAGAATTTGTATCCATGTATCTACAGTTATCTAGCTCTCTATATGAAGGTGTCGTATAAAAATCCATCTTACGTAACTCCAATGTTACACAAATAGTTAGTGAGGTCCTCTGATCGGCCCCGCCGGGGTCGGCCTCGGTCCTGGCGGAGCGCATGTACAACATACAACAATAATGAGGTCTATATGGGCGTTACTCCATGTATCTTTTCTGCCCCTTCCTGTTCATTCGTTCATGTTCAGAATGACTGGTGGCCACCAAGACATGTACATTCTGCTCAAGAACACACTTTAATCAGGAGATTATACACACTTACTGACCTTAGATGTGTGACTGTATGACCTGCTAGCCAGTGGTGGTCTTCTTTTTATATGCATATACATATATATATACTGTATATTGTTTAAATATTTATTTTTGATTGAAAAAAGAGTAGTTTGCTGCAAACAGTCACTTAAATGAAGGTAAAAGTAAACTGTAATGTTTTTTATCCTTTACAGTCATCATTCATTATTTATATGTATTTTACACTGTTTTCTGAATGTAAAAACATAATTGTAGAACTATTGAACATGTTTTTTGTTACCACTTTTGGCTTTTTGAAACAGATTAACTAGACTTTTTTGACTTGGTTAGCATTGTTTTTCATTTCTGACTACCTTGCCAGAGTTTGCTGCACACACGTAGATGAGCGGTCTCGACGCGACGCGCTAACGCCTAGATACATTGCGTCACGCATGCAATCACACTGGATATATGACATTTACACAGCAGGGGAAGCTCGACGTTTGTTTTCGTTTTGATTTTCAGTTTGGTTAGCGCACCACAGTAGACCCTGGGAACACTCCATAGCCAAATAAATCCATTCACAATCGGCGTCCAGTCAATCGCAGGACACATATCAGCATAAAAAAACCACACTCACATTCACACAACCTAACCTATGCATGCAACATGTGCTGTGCTGCTACTGTTGATATTACAACCTTGAAACAACACAGTCTAAATTAATTCTATGAAAATACCAAAGTTATTGTGTAATGCAAAAGTGGTTACCTTGATGATTCATACAATAATTCAAATGAAGAATTTTTTTAATGCCATATTTGGGTCCCTCACCTCCCAGACCAGAAAAATGGCAGTGGAAGCAGGATGAAAACATTAACTTTGCATAGTTTTTACCATTGTCGCTGAAAATCAATTTTTTTTTTTTTGCAAAAGTGGCATTTTTTTTGTGATTTTGGGGTTCAGCTGGGACGCACAAGAAGTTTGTTGGAGGGAGAAAATAGAAGAAAGAAAATGCAAAATGCAAGTAGCAGCTTGCAAAAGTAATGGTACTAGGATGTTAGAGTACATAAACATACTCTATGTTTAACCATAGAGACGTGTTAGTTTAATAGAAAGTGTGAACCCCCATCAAAACACTATAAAAGAAGATTAACACAAAAGAAAAAAGGGCCTATTTATCTTTCTTTATTTTCCTTTCGGCTTATCGCTTCAGGGGTCGCCACAGTGAATCAATTGCCTCCATCTATCTCGTCCTTTGTATCCTCTTGTCTTGCGCCAAATAACTTTATGTCCTCTTTCACTACATCCATAAACCTCCTCTTTGGTCTTCCTCTAGGCCTCCTGCCTGGCAATTCAAAACTCAGCATCCTTCTACCAATATATTCACTATCTCTCCTCTGGACATGTCCGAACCATCTCAGTCTGGCCTCTCTTGCTTTATCTCCAAAACCTCTAACATGTGCTGTCCCTCTGATGTGCTCATTCCTGATCCTGTCCATCCTGGTCACACCCAAAATAGGGCGTATATATAAAAGGTTATAACATTTTGTGAGAAAAATGTTGAGTTATCAGATAAGAAGCTGTCACACTGATAAAAATAAGACAAAGTTTAGGTATAGCCTTTTTTAAATATTTATACTATTTTCGGATTTATGTTTGCATATTTAATAGACATAAAGATGAAAAATATAAAAATGTGATGTATGGAAAAAGTGAAACATCTTAATACATCCAATGAGGTTCATTTGGTCTATCATTAATACATTCAAAACCGTTCTTTCTTCATTCATTCATTCATTTTCTGTACCGCTTATCCTCATTAGAGTCACGAGGATGCTGGAGCCTATCCCAGCTGGCTTTGGGCAAGAGCCGGGGTACACCCTGGACTGGTCGCCAGTCAATCGCAGGGCACATATAAACAAAAAACCAATCACACTCACATTCATACCGATGGACAATTTAGGGTCGCCAATTAACCTAACATGCATGTTTTTGGAATGTGGGAGGAAACCGGAGTACCCGGAGAAAACCCACACACGCACGGGGAGAACATGCAAACTCCACACAGAGATGCCCAACGGAGATTTGAACCCAGGTCTTCCAGATCTCCTGACTGTGTGGCCAATGTGCTAACTACTCAGCCAGCGTGCGGCCCCCGTTCTTTCTTTTTCTTTTTTTTTTTTTTACCAAGGTCAATTCGGAAAAAAAGAACATTTGAAAATATGGAAGAACTTAATATGCTAACATTCTTGTGTACTATGTACACGCTACTACCTCAGTTGATTTATATATTGAGTTTTTTTCACATTGTAGACTGCAAGTGGACATTTGTCTGCAAACGGCAATCATTGTCGCGCTAAACTAAATGAAATTGATCCATTTTAAGAACAGTATTACTTCCACACAAGACAGGTGGGTAGGTGTACGACAAACAGGGGCATTGTAAGGGGGATAAAAATGATTTTCAGGGCCCATGACTGACAAGAGAAAATGGTACATTTATGGATTCTTTTTTTGAAGGGGCCCAAATGATATTGCTTCTGGTGGCACCCTACAACGCAAATATTTAAAAATGCAAGGGAAGACCATGAAATATCAATGAACATCATTTAAAGTGCACATTCACATTATCGCTAGATTTGACAGGACATGATATTTTTTGATCAGATCAAATATGAATAAATCTTTCACTTCAATCTGTCATCCATTCATTAACTCTTTCAATGACATATTCCAACTTTCTTCTTAAAGGAAAACTGCACTATTTTTGCAATTTGATTTTTGGATTTTGTCCATCATCCACAATCCTTATGTGAAACATGATCACATATGTCTTTCTTTACTCTGCATTTTGAAGATATAAAAAGAGATAGCTCATTACTCATTCCACCTATAAAGTCATCTAAAAATGTCTGCAAAAAGCATATGCTCCATTTACGTCTTAAGTGACATGCGATTAACCAAGCTGCAGCTACATTGTGGTATTGTTACGCCGATAGAGCTACATTAAGGTAAGGCTGCCTATTTAGGATGCCGACACTGCTGCTATGTAGCCTGGTATGTAAAATCAATGCGCAGAGCAAGGAAGTTCCAGTAATCCTGAAAATGGCTGAAACACATAAAATACTGTCATTATGACATGGTATCATGAATGTGCCTGTTACTACATGGTCACAGCATGTATAGTATATAATACCATAAAACTTCAGAGATGTTGGAAATGTTTGAATAGCTGCCTTTGTAGGTGGCATAGTGTAAAGCTGTTGCTTTTTTTCTGTTTTTGTATCTTTAAAATGCACAAAAAAGTGGAAGGTGTGTTCATGTCAAGGATTGTGGATGATGGGCAACATTTTTAAAAAGTGCATTTTTCCTTCAATCATCATCAATTTTCTTCTCATAATGATGTAACTTTATTCCAATAATTTTCAGATTTTCTTCTATATTATAACATCTCCCCAACCAAATTTTCCAAACATTACTACTTAATATGTTTCTCATAATACTACTTGAAAAAAATGATTAATAAAATTACATTATCTTTCTTCATAATATTAGAAGTTTGTCCTTTAAAAAAATGAAACTTTTTCCTCAGGACAAAAACTGAAAAGTTTTTGTCTTAATATTTTGACTTTATTCTTGTAAAATCACAGCTGCTTTTTCAATTCTGCTGTTGTGGTTTATTGTTTTTTTAAAATAATATTACAACTTAAAAATACATACCTTTAATACTTTAATGCTTTAATTGCTTTAAACTTTATGCAACTTTATTCTTTTAAAATGATGGCTGATTATTAAATTTTGGCTGTTTTTTATAACGTTTTCTTTAGTTTTCTTGTATATAACGATAGACAACAAAAAACAGCTGTGGGCCGCAAATAGCCCCAGACCGCACTATGGACACCGTTGGTGTAGAGCAACAGTTGTTTTATAAAAGCAGTCTGAATGTAAAGCTTGTGTGTAGAAATCGCTGAGGGAAATGCGAAAAATGAAAGTCAATGTTGTGCTGCAGTGGAAGGCAGTGAGTCACTGATCTCTTTCATTCGCCATGCAAGGATCACTGCGGAGGAGGGATTGAGTGTTTTGATTAAATTTCCAAAATGCGGGCTACAAAGACGTTATGGTTCATTCAGTGTTGGACTCACTGCTGTGTCTTGTGGATATAAATGTGACCTAGATGCACATGTTATGTTCAGTGAAGCAAAGAACAGGATGGCCAGTACTGCAAAAGAAAACGGTAGTTTTGGTAGTGGAACCCGTTTAAGTCGACCAAGTCATCACGTCCTGGTTCACTTTGTTCTTCATTAGAATATTTGAGAATCAAGGGGTTCAAAATGAACTGCGCAAGCAGTGGCTATTTTCATTTATGTTGACAACCCCTTATGTCAATCCGAGGGATGCCAACTTTAACACGTAACTAAAAAATCAAGAGAAGATGATGTTGCCTAGCTGAAGTAAAATATCATTAAATGATCTTATGTGGTGTATGATTCCTGTTGAGAGCACTTGAGAGCATGTATTGCATATGCCACAAAAGACACTTACATGGGCGATGCCTCACAGCTAATTATGTGATTATGGTGGGTAATTATGCTGTCTTTCTTTTCAAGATGCTGGAAAATACATCGTTGGTCTCCAATTTGGCTTTTTGAGAAAGAAGTTTAACTGTCATTATTCCCACACAGTGTTCTAATCAAGTTACCTCGTGTACCCCTTGCAACCATCGTCCGCATACTGTTACCAAAACACTTAATGCATAATCCAAACCGTTGACAGCTGCATGCCTTCAACTTGATTGACTGGAATGGCGACATCACATTTGCGGAATCATCTCAGCTGCTGTTCTACATGTCAAAATGTGTTTGACAATCACTTGAGAGTCCATCAACCCATCGTCCTGACACGAGATGACGCAAGATTCTATCAGGACTTTATTCTTTTGGGAGTTGTGAATAATGCCGTACTATATGGGAACCTATGTTTTCCGCGTAACGGAACCATGGACAAAATAGCGGAATTGGCCTAATGTGAATGACATGCTGTCATCATGAAGAGAATAAACGTTCGTGTGGGGAAGTATTTCCTTTGTAGACCGCACAATTGTGGCAGAATCACATCACAAACACTAGCGCCATATGCTGGAGCATATCCCAGCTGGCTTTGGGCGCAAGGCGGGGTACACCCTGGACTGGTCGCCAGTCAATCGCAGGGCACATATAGACAAACAAACATTCACACTCACATTCATACCGATGGACAATTTAGAGTTGCCAATTAACCTAACATGCATGTTTTTGGAATGTGGGAGGAAACCGGAGTACCCGGAAAAACCCCCACGCGCGCACGGGGGGAACATGCAAACTCCACACAGAGATGTCCAACAGAGATACAAACCTGACTGTGAGGCCAACGTGCTACCCACTCGACCACCGTGCGGCCCCTAGATTGAGGTGTCAATTTATATTCCTATGATCCAACTACATCGATCTGTGTTCACCAAATTGCTATTCAAAGTGACATATATTGATGTAATGATTGTTTGAAAGGTAATCAATTGATTTAATTGATACTAGGAAATAAAGCATTGCATTTAAGCACTGCAGGTTTTATATTTATTATATATATATTTAAGTATATATTTTATTAATATATCGTTTATATTTAAATGATAAAGACGTTAAACGTTACCCTTGTAACAGTTTGATTTGTCGTAAGTCGATTTTTTTCCAGGAAAAGTTCTAATACTTTGTTGTAAACGTCTGATCATCTCCTTGTGAGGTTGGGTATATAATCCTCCATTTTGGCAGAAAAATAATCAATTCATTCAGCAGAGCATAAAAAAATCTTACATTTGACTTGTTTGTGAATCTATCTCTAACTGGCACTGCTGTTTGTGTATTTATTCTGTTTCCCAAACATTTTTGCAGCGCCCCACTTTTGGAGATAAAATGATTTTTAGTGCCCCCCTACCCAAAAGATATGTAATAATGAAAAGTGTTCGCGGTAGCCCCGCACCCCTCCATCATAACGCCAGGCCCCCCCTGGGTGTTGCGACCCCCAATTTGATAACCACTGCTATAAGGTAACAATACAAAAGATTACAGTTTTTAAAAAATTACATGTTTTATAATGTTTTGTGGTTCCCAAACATTTTTTTTACTGGAAGAGGAAGCATAATGGCTCTTTTGATGGTAAAGGTTGCCGACCGCTGTTCTGTTCTAGGTGAATGAACAAAAATTCCCAGAGACACACTCCAACATCTTGTAGAAACCCTTCCCAGTCTTCCGTTTCCACTCCCCCATACTACTACTAACATCAACCTCAAGTGCACTTCCTTGTCATCAGCAGTGAAACTTAAGTGCATCATTTATTTTCTAGCCTTAATGCTGGGAAACAGGGAATCAGTGTTTCACGTAAATCACATGTTTGTTGACAGAATCTATTATCATCTTTCTCTCAAGATCCAGTGCTTCTCAAATAGTGGAGCAGGTCTTGATGGGGGTCAAGGGGGGCATGTGAGAGGCAGGGAGGACTTTCAGTATTTTCAATATTAGTGTATACATGCCAATATGTATGAATTTGTCGTACCGGACATGCAGTTTGACTGGTTTCATTTCGCCAGTATCAGTTTTGAGTTTAATCTGTACAGTACAGATAGATATTATCAGTTTCTGAATAGTATTTCAAATCAGGGGGAGCCAAAACATTTCTGTCCCCCAGTGGGGGCATGACAGAAAATGATCTTGGTCTAACCCAATCTATCCATCCCGTCTTACTGGCCTACCTGGATCTGCCCTCCTCTTCTCTTGTATATGAATGTCATGTAACCAACTGAGGTCGCTCACCTGACCGACGACCACCAGGCTGCCAGGGCAATAATGTAAACCTCTCTGAGAGGAGATAACAGCCTCCCGGGATAATTGTCCAGGCACACAAACACACCAGGCTGGAGGATCACAGCGAGACACTTCTGTTGCCATAGGAACTTAACCTGGAGCACACACGCGCACACACACACACATTTAAATGAATGTGTACTTTGTCCTGAGGAGGAGCTCACAGGGGAAGCAAAATTGAAACATTGAAGAGATGATGTAAGAGGAAAGAAAAGCCTCTTGATACACCCGTGCCAATTATAACTGCATGAACTCATGGAACACCTTTATCTAATGCAAATAACTTACACATTGGAATGATTTCACACGCTGCACTGTGAACCGACTTCATGGAGCTAACATTTAGGTTCACTGTCAATATCAAGTATTTCATACGTCAAGGGTGTCCAAAGTGTGGCTTTCAATCTTCATTGGCCGTTGGCACATTGTAGTTAATGAAATAAAGTTAAACAAAATAAACCCCTGAAAAAATGGAAAAATATTGCAAAAAGATGGAGCAAAAATAATGATCATGAGAACTAATAATAATACAAAGGTTTTTCATTAAATATATGTATTTCTTTTAATTACTGTATATTAAAAATATATATATATTAACATATCAAAGTGCCCTTGTGGAAACTTTCGACACCCCCGACCTTTTGCTTGCCTCAACACAAAGCAAGTTTGAGGAATCCATAAGTTTGCCACTTGCGCTCCCTGCAGGCAAAACATTGCTATTACAGCTGCATAGTGACGGGCTGGAAACATAACCAGCAGGGTCTCGGTCCTCCACGGAATCGTAATCGTTCATGAAATGCAGCACACCTTAGGGAAGTCTGTTTGCTGTGAATTATAGGCGCCCTATTCCACCAACAAGTCTCATGGTGAAATATGTGTATTGTATACTGTAATGATAGGAAGTGCGCTAAATACCAAAGGTAAAGGCCAAATGAGTACAGCACACAAACTTTTACCTTCAACTTTTGGAATACAAACAACATAGAGCTGTAAACATCCCACAATCATGCTACTGGCTGTACTAAAGGCATGAAAGAGAACATACTCATGGACCAAGATGGATTTTGTTCATTACTTTCATACACTTTCACCGGTAGGAGGCCTCGGCGAAGACCCAGGAGATGGACCACACATCCCTACTGCACTTACATGTGCAGTAGGGATGTTGATGACGAACCGATCCAACCGGCTATCGGGTTTGAGGAGCTAACCAATCAGATCCACCGGAAGAAAACTCCTGCATCGATACTCATTCATTTAATCATTTTCTATGCCGCTTATTCTCATTAGATATTTGACATGTTATTCTGATGACTTCATTCTTGGCAGTACCTTACAGCATGCTTGGATATGTGATGTACTGTAAGATACTGTGAAGTACTGTAAAAATACCACTTTGATGTAATTGGCATCTTTATTTAACACTAACAGGTTTGGCATGTGTATTACATCCTTTTCACTCGTTTTCAGTACATTCATATGGACGCACATAGTTTCTGAGCTGGCTCCATCTTTGCACAAAAATGTTGGAAATGATGAGCGTTTTGTCTTTGTTGGATTTAGCTTTATAATGTGAGATTGATATCTAAGCAAACAAACATTAACCATAAAATCTAATTGTATAGAATTGAATCGAATCAGATAGTATAGGTTGTACACTGCTTATTTCTGTTTTTAACATGCATAATTGGAATAGGTTTTGTTGCATTTCCGATAGTGAATCCTCTCAACTTTTTAATGCTATATCAAGCTGCCAGAGAGTCCACGCAACATGCCACTGTAGCTGGATTTATCTTCTCTATCCATTACATCATTTCTCATCATTTCATATAAACTGAAAGCTGATCTAGTAATGTTTTTGCAATGTCACAATTATTTGATGGTACAAAGACTCCAATCCCAACCTTCCCTTATTCACTTTTTGATCCATCTGTATGAATATGTAAATAACTAATATTTGTTTCTTATATGTTTTGGTGTCTTTTTTTCACCATCTCCCCACTTACTTTTTAACCCCATTATATTTAAATCTACTGTGATTTTTTAAATAACCAGGTAGGAATATTACTTATGGGTGTAAGATGTCCATTCATTCACTCATTTTCTATACCGCTTATCCTCACTACGGTCGCGGTAGGATGTCAATCTGTACAGAAATATTATTCATTGGTATTTCTCAGATTTATCTTTGAATATCCTTCCAAAACTATTACTTTTAGTTGAATTATACTGCCAACATTCCTGAATCACACTCTTGGCCAAATTTCCATGACTACATTCTTTAAGTCTGCTCCAGTGTGTCAACATAAATTTATCTCAGGTCTCAGGTCAGATGGAACTTCTCCTAACTCAGTCTGCATTGGATTAATATCTAGTTGCACCTGCACAAATCCTAAAGCCTTTGTGAATATTGCTTTCTATTTTCATTAAATGTGTTTTAGTTGTAGCTCCGTAAACAATTCCATAATTCATAATCTTCCATAATCTATAGTTGCTCTCGTGAAGGCTCCGTATATATACATTAATGATAATTTATCTTCTCCCCACACCTTCCCTCACCGGCAACATCTCTCGTTAAATGTATTATCTTTTTACTTTTAGTTTCCACTTTTTCTACATGAGTGTTCCAAGCCTACTCCTCCACACAGGTTCACTACAAGGCTGTGTACTGAGCTCCACCTAAGTTTCTGGGCACACACATCTCTGCCGACCACTCCTGGACCCCCAACATCAAGGCCCTGGTGAAGAAGACTCAGCAGCATCTCCACTTCCTGGATCCCAGGAAGAACAACCTGGATCGGAAGCTGCTGCTGGCCTACTACTGCTCGTCGGTAGAGAGTGTACTCACATACTGCCTGAGAGTGTGGTATGGGGGCTCCACAGCAGAGGGTAAGAATGCGGTGCAGAGGGTTATAAAAACTGCCCAGAAGATCATCGGCTGCCCGCTGCCCACCATGGAACACCTGTCCACAGGCTGCCGTTTAAGGAGAATAAAAAACATCTCAAGAGACCCCACATACCCCGCTCACTCTCTGTTGCCCTCTGGGAGATGCTGCAGGTCAATCAGGTCCCACACTAGCAGGCTGACAAACAGCTGCTTCCCCTGGACTATCCGCACTGCTAACACCAACGAGCTCACACGCACACACGCACACACACACACACACACACACTCTCAGAAGGCCCTACATAACTTTTGTACACAGATTTTTACTGCACACTGCAGTAACCTGCACATTGCATTGTAATGTATTGCATTGTAACTGTTTTAGTCATTTTGTAAATTGTAAATTCCACTGGTATTCATTTATTTATTTATTTGTTATTCCTTTTATATGGTGCAGACTGGCTTTTAGAATACAATTTTGTTGTAACCATTGTGCAATGACAATAAAGACTATTCTATTCTTAAGCCTTTCTTCCTTGTAATTAGCATATAACACGACTTATTTGGAGATAGCTTAAAGCCCCAGTCGTACTGTCACTGTTCTATTTTCCTTATGGCTTCCTTAATTTTGCTTGTCATGTTTATGGAAGCTCGTCACCTTGCCTAAATAGCGCCATCGTCCGCGTACAGGGCAGACCCATGCCTTCTAAGCCAGGGGTAGGGAACCTATGTCTCGAGAGCCAGATGTGGCTCTTTTGATGACCACATATGGCTCTCAGAAGTTTCTAAACACCATAACATTTATTTCTTTTAATTTAGTTTTTTCTTAAAACATACAGTATGACATATCTTGCTTTACAACAGAGGTGTTCAAAGTGCGGTCTGAGTGAGTTATTTGATCGCAGCAGAGGCTAAAAAGACAATTTAATGAAAAACTTTAAGAAAACACCAAAACCAGAAAAATGAGCAGTCATTTTTACAAAACATAATGTCAAAATATTAGGAGAAAAAAGTTGACATTTTTAGAAAATTGGATTGTGGAAAACCCCTCCGTAAAATCACCACCTTGTCGTGGTGGAGGGGTTTAAGTGCCCGAGTGATCCTAGGAGCTATGTTGTCAGGGGCTTTATGCCCATGGTAGGGTCTCCCAAGGCAGCCCGAAGAAGCCACACGGGAACTCACCCCCGCAGACCCACCACCTGCAAGGGCAAGCATAAGGGTCCGTTGCATTGCGATTTGGGCAGTGGTCGAGGGCGGGTGTCCGGGAGACCTGGTCATCGGCGGCCAAATCTGGTTCTTGGGACATGGAATGTCACTTCTCTGGTGGGGAAGGAGCCCGAGCTTGTGGAAGAGGCGGAGACATTCCGACTGGACATAGTCGGACTCACCGCAACTCACAGTTTGGGCTCTGGAGCCAAATTCCTTGAGAGGGGCTGGACCTTGTTCTTCTCTGGAGTTACTGCAGGGGAGAGGCGGCGAGCTAGTGTGGGCTTTTTATAAGCCCCCCGGCTTGGTGCCTCTGTGTTGGAGTCATCCCCAGTGAACTAAAGGGTTATTTCCCTACGCCTTAGGGCTGGGGAAAGGGTCCTGACTGTGGTATGTGCGTACGCGCCAAACGGCAGTTCAGAGTACCCAGCCTTCTTGGAGTCTATCAGAGGGTTTCTGGAGAGCACCCCAGCTGGTGACTCCATAGTTCTACTGGGAGACTTCAACGCCCATGTGGGCAATGACAGTGTGACTTGGAGGGGCGTGGTTTGGAGGAACGGCCTCCCTGANCTGTGAGGCCAACGTGCTACCCACTCGACCACCGTGCGGCCCCTAGATTGAGGTGTCAATTTATATTCCTATGATCCAACTACATCGATCTGTGTTCACCAAATTGCTATTCAAAGTGACATATATTGATGTAATGATTGTTTGAAAGGTAATCAATTGATTTAATTGATACTAGGAAATAAAGCATTGCATTTAAGCACTGCAGGTTTTATATTTATTATATATATATTTAAGTATATATTTTATTAATATATCGTTTATATTTAAATGATAAAGACGTTAAACGTTACCCTTGTAACAGTTTGATTTGTCGTAAGTCGATTTTTTTCCAGGAAAAGTTCTAATACTTTGTTGTAAACGTCTGATCATCTCCTTGTGAGGTTGGGTATATAATCCTCCATTTTGGCAGAAAAATAATCAATTCATTCAGCAGAGCATAAAAAAATCTTACATTTGACTTGTTTGTGAATCTATCTCTAACTGGCACTGCTGTTTGTGTATTTATTCTGTTTCCCAAACATTTTTGCAGCGCCCCACTTTTGGAGATAAAATGATTTTTAGTGCCCCCCTACCCAAAAGATATGTAATAATGAAAAGTGTTCGCGGTAGCCCCGCACCCCTCCATCATAACGCCAGGCCCCCCCTGGGTGTTGCGACCCCCAATTTGATAACCACTGCTATAAGGTAACAATACAAAAGATTACAGTTTTTAAAAAATTACATGTTTTATAATGTTTTGTGGTTCCCAAACATTTTTTTTACTGGAAGAGGAAGCATAATGGCTCTTTTGATGGTAAAGGTTGCCGACCACTGTCCTGTTCTAGGTGAATGAACAAAAATTCCCAGAGACACACTCCAACATCTTGTAGAAACCCTTCCCAGTCTTCCGTTTCCACTCCCCCATACTACTGTTTGTCATTTATGCACAATGACATCAACCTCAAGTGCACTTCCTTGTCATCAGCAGTGAAACTTAAGTGCATCATTTATTTTCTAGCCTTAATGCTGGGAAACAGGGAATCAGTGTTTCACGTAAATCACATGTTTGTTGACAGAATCTATTATCATCTTTCTCTCAAGATCCAGTGCTTCTCAAATAGTGGAGCAGGTCTTGATGGGGGTCAAGGGGGGCATGTGAGAGGCAGGGAGGACTTTCAGTATTTTCAATATTAGTGTATACATGCCAATATGTATGAATTTGTCGTACCGGACATGCAGTTTGACTGGTTTCATTTCGCCAGTATCAGTTTTGAGTTTAATCTGTACAGTACAGATAGATATTATCAGTTTCTGAATAGTATTTCAAATCAGGGGGAGCCAAAACATTTCTGTCCCCCAGTGGGGGCATGACAGAAAATGATCTTGGTCTAACCCAATCTATCCATCCCGTCTTACTGGCCTACCTGGATCTGCCCTCCTCTTCTCTTGTATATGAATGTCATGTAACCAACTGAGGTCGCTCACCTGACCGACGACCACCAGGCTGCCAGGGCAATAATGTAAACCTCTCTGAGAGGAGATAACAGCCTCCCGGGATAATTGTCCAGGCACACAAACACACCAGGCTGGAGGATCACAGCGAGACACTTCTGTTGCCATAGGAACTTAACCTGGAGCACACACGCGCACACACACACACATTTAAATGAATGTGTACTTTGTCCTGAGGAGGAGCTCACAGGGGAAGCAAAATTGAAACATTGAAGAGATGATGTAAGAGGAAAGAAAAGCCTCTTGATACACCCGTGCCAATTATAACTGCATGAACTCATGGAACACCTTTATCTAATGCAAATAACTTACACATTGGAATGATTTCACACGCTGCACTGTGAACCGACTTCATGGAGCTAACATTTAGGTTCACTGTCAATATCAAGTATTTCATACGTCAAGGGTGTCCAAAGTGTGGCTTTCAATCTTCATTGGCCGTTGGCACATTGTAGTTAATGAAATAAAGTTAAACAAAATAAACCCCTGAAAAAATGGAAAAATATTGCAAAAAGATGGAGCAAAAATAATGATCATGAGAACTAATAATAATACAAAGGTTTTTCATTAAATATATGTATTTCTTTTAATTACTGTATATTAAAAATATATATATATTAACATATCAAAGTGCCCTTGTGGAAACTTTCGACACCCCCGACCTTTTGCTTGCCTCAACACAAAGCAAGTTTGAGGAATCCATAAGTTTGCCACTTGCGCTCCCTGCAGGCAAAACATTGCTATTACAGCTGCATAGTGACGGGCTGGAAACATAACCAGCAGGGTCTCGGTCCTCCACGGAATCGTAATCGTTCATGAAATGCAGCACACCTTAGGGAAGTCTGTTTGCTGTGAATTATAGGCGCCCTATTCCACCAACAAGTCTCATGGTGAAATATGTGTATTGTATACTGTAATGATAGGAAGTGCGCTAAATACCAAAGGTAAAGGCCAAATGAGTACAGCACACAAACTTTTACCTTCAACTTTTGGAATACAAACAACATAGAGCTGTAAACATCCCACAATCATGCTACTGGCTGTACTAAAGGCATGAAAGAGAACATACTCATGGACCAAGATGGATTTTGTTCATTACTTTCATACACTTTCACCGGTAGGAGGCCTCGGCGAAGACCCAGGAGATGGACCACACATCCCTACTGCACTTACATGTGCAGTAGGGATGTTGATGACGAACCGATCCAACCGGCTATCGGGTTTGAGGAGCTAACCAATCAGATCCACCGGAAGAAAACTCCTGCATCGATACTCATTCATTTAATCATTTTCTATGCCGCTTATTCTCATTAGATATTTGACATGTTATTCTGATGACTTCATTCTTGGCAGTACCTTACAGCATGCTTGGATATGTGATGTACTGTAAGATACTGTGAAGTACTGTAAAAATACCACTTTGATGTAATTGGCATCTTTATTTAACACTAACAGGTTTGGCATGTGTATTACATCCTTTTCACTCGTTTTCAGTACATTCATATGGACGCACATAGTTTCTGAGCTGGCTCCATCTTTGCACAAAAATGTTGGAAATGATGAGCGTTTTGTCTTTGTTGGATTTAGCTTTATAATGTGAGATTGATATCTAAGCAAACAAACATTAACCATAAAATCTAATTGTATAGAATTGAATCGAATCAGATAGTATAGGTTGTACACTGCTTATTTCTGTTTTTAACATGCATAATTGGAATAGGTTTTGTTGCATTTCCGATAGTGAATCCTCTCAACTTTTTAATGCTATATCAAGCTGCCAGAGAGTCCACGCAACATGCCACTGTAGCTGGATTTATCTTCTCTATCCATTACATCATTTCTCATCATTTCATATAAACTGAAAGCTGATCTAGTAATGTTTTTGCAATGTCACAATTATTTGATGGTACAAAGACTCCAATCCCAACCTTCCCTTATTCACTTTTTGATCCATCTGTATGAATATGTAAATAACTAATATTTGTTTCTTATATGTTTTGGTGTCTTTTTTTCACCATCTCCCCACTTACTTTTTAACCCCATTATATTTAAATCTACTGTGATTTTTTAAATAACCAGGTAGGAATATTACTTATGGGTGTAAGATGTCCATTCATTCACTCATTTTCTATACCGCTTATCCTCACTACGGTCGCGGTAGGATGTCAATCTGTACAGAAATATTATTCATTGGTATTTCTCAGATTTATCTTTGAATATCCTTCCAAAACTATTACTTTTAGTTGAATTATACTGCCAACATTCCTGAATCACACTCTTGGCCAAATTTCCATGACTACATTCTTTAAGTCTGCTCCAGTGTGTCAACATAAATTTATCTCAGGTCTCAGGTCAGATGGAACTTCTCCTAACTCAGTCTGCATTGGATTAATATCTAGTTGCACCTGCACAAATCCTAAAGCCTTTGTGAATATTGCTTTCTATTTTCATTAAATGTGTTTTAGTTGTAGCTCCGTAAACAATTCCATAATTCATAATCTTCCATAATCTATAGTTGCTCTCGTGAAGGCTCCGTATATATACATTAATGATAATTTATCTTCTCCCCACACCTTCCCTCACCGGCAACATCTCTCGTTAAATGTATTATCTTTTTACTTTTAGTTTCCACTTTTTCTACATGAGTGTTCCAAGCCTACTCCTCCACACAGGTTCACTACAAGGCTGTGTACTGAGCTCCACCTAAGTTTCTGGGCACACACATCTCTGCCGACCACTCCTGGACCCCCAACATCAAGGCCCTGGTGAAGAAGACTCAGCAGCATCTCCACTTCCTGGATCCCAGGAAGAACAACCTGGATCGGAAGCTGCTGCTGGCCTACTACTGCTCGTCGGTAGAGAGTGTACTCACATACTGCCTGAGAGTGTGGTATGGGGGCTCCACAGCAGAGGGTAAGAATGCGGTGCAGAGGGTTATAAAAACTGCCCAGAAGATCATCGGCTGCCCGCTGCCCACCATGGAACACCTGTCCACAGGCTGCCGTTTAAGGAGAATAAAAAACATCTCAAGAGACCCCACATACCCCGCTCACTCTCTGTTGCCCTCTGGGAGATGCTGCAGGTCAATCAGGTCCCACACTAGCAGGCTGACAAACAGCTGCTTCCCCTGGACTATCCGCACTGCTAACACCAACGAGCTCACACGCACACACGCACACACACACACACACACACACTCTCAGAAGGCCCTACATAACTTTTGTACACAGATTTTTACTGCACACTGCAGTAACCTGCACATTGCATTGTAATGTATTGCATTGTAACTGTTTTAGTCATTTTGTAAATTGTAAATTCCACTGGTATTCATTTATTTATTTATTTGTTATTCCTTTTATATGGTGCAGACTGGCTTTTAGAATACAATTTTGTTGTAACCATTGTGCAATGACAATAAAGACTATTCTATTCTTAAGCCTTTCTTCCTTGTAATTAGCATATAACACGACTTATTTGGAGATAGCTTAAAGCCCCAGTCGTACTGTCACTGTTCTATTTTCCTTATGGCTTCCTTAATTTTGCTTGTCATGTTTATGGAAGCTCGTCACCTTGCCTAAATAGCGCCATCGTCCGCGTACAGGGCAGACCCATGCCTTCTAAGCCAGGGGTAGGGAACCTATGTCTCGAGAGCCAGATGTGGCTCTTTTGATGACCACATATGGCTCTCAGAAGTTTCTAAACACCATAACATTTATTTCTTTTAATTTAGTTTTTTCTTAAAACATACAGTATGACATATCTTGCTTTACAACAGAGGTGTTCAAAGTGCGGTCTGAGTGAGTTATTTGATCGCAGCAGAGGCTAAAAAGACAATTTAATGAAAAACTTTAAGAAAACACCAAAACCAGAAAAATGAGCAGTCATTTTTACAAAACATAATGTCAAAATATTAGGAGAAAAAAGTTGACATTTTTAGAAAATTGGATTGTGGAAAACCCCTCCGTAAAATCACCACCTTGTCGTGGTGGAGGGGTTTAAGTGCCCGAGTGATCCTAGGAGCTATGTTGTCAGGGGCTTTATGCCCATGGTAGGGTCTCCCAAGGCAGCCCGAAGAAGCCACACGGGAACTCACCCCCGCAGACCCACCACCTGCAAGGGCAAGCATAAGGGTCCGTTGCATTGCGATTTGGGCAGTGGTCGAGGGCGGGTGTCCGGGCGACCTGGTCCTCGGCGGCCAAATCTGGTTCTTGGGACATGGAATGTCACTTCTCTGGTGGGGAAGGAGCCCGAGCTTGTGGAAGAGGCGGAGACATTCCGACTGGACATAGTCGGACTCACCGCAACTCACAGTTTGGGCTCTGGAGCCAAATTCCTTGAGAGGGGCTGGACCTTGTTCTTCTCTGGAGTTACTGCAGGGGAGAGGCGGCGAGCTAGTGTGGGCTTTTTATAAGCCCCCCGGCTTGGTGCCTCTGTGTTGGAGTCATCCCCAGTGAACTAAAGGGTTATTTCCCTACGCCTTAGGGCTGGGGAAAGGGTCCTGACTGTGGTATGTGCGTACGCGCCAAACGGCAGTTCAGAGTACCCAGCCTTCTTGGAGTCTATCAGAGGGTTTCTGGAGAGCACCCCAGCTGGTGACTCCATAGTTCTACTGGGAGACTTCAACGCCCATGTGGGCAATGACAGTGTGACTTGGAGGGGCGTGGTTTGGAGGAACGGCCTCCCTGACCTGAACCCGTGTGGTGTTTTGTTGCTGGACTTCTGTGCGAATCACAGTTTGTCCATAACAAACAACATGTTCGAACATAAGGATGTCCATAAGTGCACTTGGCACCAGGACACCCTAAGTCGCAGGTCTATGATCGTCATTGTGATCGTATCATCAGACCTGCGTCCGCATGTTCTGGCCACGCGGGTGAAGAGAGGGGGTGAGCTCTCAACTGACCACCACCTGGTGATGAGTTGGATTAGATGGCGGGGAAGGATGGCGGACAGACCTGGTAGACCCAAACGCATAGTAAGTGTGTGCTGGGAACGTCTGGCAGAGTCTCACGTTCGTCGAGTCTTAAACTCTCATCTCCGGCAGAGCTTCGCCTGCATCTCGAGGTAGGACCGGGATATTGAGTCCGAATGGGCCGTATTCCGTGCCTCCATTGCTGAGGCAGCCAGTCGTGGTTGCAGCCGCAAGGTGGTCGTTGCCACTCGTGGTGGCAAGCCCCAAACCCGATGGTGGACCCCGGGGGTTAGGACTGCTGTCAAGCTGAAGAAGGAGTCCTATCAAGCATGGATGGCTTGCGGGACCCCCGAAGCAGCTGACAGGTACTAACAGGCCAAGCGGCACGCGGTTTCGGCTGTGGTCGAGGCAAAAACTCGGGTGTGGGAGGCGTTGGGTGAGGCTATGGAGCACGACTTTCGGTCGGCCTCGAAGAGGTTCTGGCAAACCGTCCGACACCTCAGAAAGGGGAAGCAGCCCCCAGTTCACACTATTTACAGTGCGGACTGGGGCTTGCTGACCTCGACTGTGGAGATAGTTGGTCGGTGGAAGGAATACTTTGAGGCCCTTCTCAATCCTACTGACATACCTTCCGTAGAGGAAGCAGAGTCTGAGGATATGTACGTGGACAGTTTTATCACTGTGGTTGAGGTAATTGGGGTAGTTAAATCACTACCCAGTGGCAAGGCTCCGGGGGTAGACGAGTTCCGCCCGGAATTCTTCAAGGCTCTGGATGTTGGGGGACTGTGTTGGTTGACACGCCTCTACAACATTGCATGGAAGTCGGGAACAGTACCTCTGGACTGGCAGACCGGGGTGGTGGTCCCCATTTTTAAAAAGGGTGACCAGAGGGTGTGTTCCAACTACAGGGGGATCACACTCCTCAGCCTCCCTGGGAAAGTCTACTCCAGCGTTCTGGAGAGAAGGGTACGACCGTTAGTCGAACCTTGGCTACAGGAGCTGCAATGTGGTTTTCATCTCGGTCGCGGAACACTGGACCAGCTTTACGCCCTTACAAGGGTACTGGAGGGTATGTGGGAGTTTGCCCAACTGGTCTACATGTGCTTTGTGGACTTGGAAAAGGCATTCGACTGTGTCCCTCGCGGTGTCCTTTGGCGGGTGCTCCGGGAGTACGGGATTGGTGGCCCGCTACTACGTGCCATTCGGTCCTTGTACAATCAAAGCAGGAGCCTGGTTTGCATTGCCAGCAGTAAGTCGAGCTTGTTTCCGGTGAACGTTGGCCTCCCCCAAGGCTGCCCTTTGTCACCGATTCTGTTCATAATCTTCATGGACAGAATTTCTAGTCGCAGTGAAGGCGTTGAGGTAGTCCAGCTTGGCGACCTTACGATCTCATCTCTGCTATTTGCAGACGATGTGGTCCTTATGGCCTCATCAGGCTGTGACCTTCAGCGTTTACTGGAGCGGTTTGCAGGTGAGTGGGAAGTTTCTGAGATGACACTCAGCACCTCCAAATCCGAGGCCATGGTTCTCAGTTGGAAACGGTTGGATTGTAACCTCCGGGTTGGGAGTGAGATCTTGCCTCAGGTGGAGGAGTTCAAGTATCTCAAGGTCTTGTTCACGAGTGAGGGAAGGTTGGAGTATGAGATCGACAGACGGATCGATGCAGCGTCCGTAATAATGCGGTCGCTGTACGGGACCGTCGTGGTAAAGAGAAAGTTGAGCCGGAAGGCAAAGCTCTCTGTTTACCTGAAAGAACTCGATCGCGGAAACAAGTGAGTTTTCTCCGTAGGGTGGCTGGACTCACCCTAAGAGATAGGGTGAGGAGCTTGGCCATCCGGGAGGAGCTCAGAATAGAGCCGCTGCTCCTTCACATCGAGAGGAGCCAGTTGAGGGGGCTCGGGCATCTAGTCCGGATGCCTCCTGGGCGCCTCCCTGGTGAGGTGTTTCGGGCATGCCTAGCCGGGAGAAGGCCCCCGGGAAGACCTAGGACACGCTGGCGTGACTATGTCTCACAGCTGGCCTGGGTATCGCCTTGGTGTCTTCCCGGTGGAGCTGGAAGAGGTCGCCGGAGACCGGGAAGTCTGGGTTTCCCTACTGAAACTGCTGCCCCCGCGACCCGAACTCGGATAAGCGGAAGAAAATGGAATGAAATGGAATGGATTGTGGAAAAGATTATAATATAAATATAATGTCATAAGTATGAGAAAAGTTCAACAAATTGGAAACAAAACAGCAGAAATTGGAAAAAAAAATCCTGTAATTGTATAAGTAAAAAGTCAAAATTTTACCAGAATAAACTTGTAATATTATGAGTAAAAACAATGTCATTTTAGTAACAGAGTTAATTTTTATTTTTTTAAACGTTGCAATATTAAGAAATAAGCAAAACAATATAAAGTTTTTGTATTTTTTGGAATTTTAGGTCGGGGAAAATGTATTTGGGAATGAAGTCATAGTATTACAAAATCTTGCATTGATGATGGTAGAGTCTGACCGTTGTGCAAAGCCTTCTCCAGCACATCCCAAAGATTCTCAGTGAGGTTAAGGTCTGTATTCCACGTGTGGAAATGATGTCTCACGCTCCCTGAACCACTCCTTCCCAATTTGAGCCTGATGAATTCTGGCATTGTCATCTTGGAATATGTCCGTGCCATCAGGGAATAAAAAAATCCATTGATGGAATAACCTGCTCATTCCGTATATTCAGGTAGTCAACTGACCTCATTCTTTGCACATGGTGTTGCTGAACCTAGACCTGACCAACTGCAGCAACTTCCAACCTATTTTCTTATTTAAATCCAGATGGCGACTTTTTTTTTTTGCCCTGGCAGTGTGTAAAACCTTTTCAGCAATCCATCCATTATTATCTTTATAATTATTATTGTGATATTGTGAATTATTAAAAGTGATGGCACACTTTTAGTTGAGTACCTTTTTTAAAATTATTTGCTTCCACCCAAAGGTCACACAAATTCCCTCTGTTTATAGTTGTCTTGGGCCTGTTAAGATGGAAAATTTAAAAATCATCAGATCTGGAGAATAATGTCGTAAATTTATGACAATAACGTCATACATTTGCAAGAAAAAGCTCTTAACATTACAAGAGTAAAGTCGTAATTTTATGAGAATAAAAAATGTAATCTGATCTAATCTGCTATGAAACGGAGTCGTATGTGAGATGTGAAATGATGCTAACCCATGCTAACCTGTTTGTGCCCAACTTCTCTGTTTTTCTGCCATAAATAAAAGCTTGTCTGAAGCCAGAGGGATCTTTCCTTCCCTCCTGAAGCACTATGTGATATTTTCCCTCTGAGACATATGACACAAAAAATTCAGACTTTCTTTTCTCTAAAATTATGAGTGTCATTCTTGTCAAATATTTTTTTTCTCATAAAATTAGAAGTTTTACTCGTGAAATTATAATCATTTTATCAAAAGCCTGTATTTTTATTATGGACTACTGTGCCTGCAGTAAAAAAATAAATTTATAAATAAACCTGCAATGAAAACTGTTGTTCTGCAAATCAAAAGTCTGATGCCTGTATATCTGACTGAACAGTACAGTAATTTACACTTACTAACACCTAGTAACTGGTGTAAAATACTACATATAATTCACAGTGTCTTTGAATGTGTCTTCTGAATAACTTGTGTTTGTATTTTAGTTCGTTTTTTCATTGTTATGCTTGAAAATGCAGAAACTAGGCAAGAAATACATCACATTTTCAAATACATCAAATACTTTAATATACATAAGGTTTGACAACAATATTAGGCTGCATTCAACCATGAAACAGCATGATGAATTAATTAATCCATCCATTTTCTTCCACTTATCCGAGGTCGGGGTGCGGGGGCAGCAGCCTAAGCAGGGAAGCCCAGACGTCCCTCTCCTTGGCCACTTCGTCCAGCTCTTCCCGACGGATGCCAAGGCGTTCCCAGGCCAGCTGAAAGACATAGTCTCTCCAGCGTGTCCTGGGTCTTTGCCGAGGCCTCCTACCAGTGAAAGTGTATGAAAGTAATGAACAAAATCGGTGACAAAGGGCAGCCCTGGTGCAGTCCAACCCTCACTGGAAACGGGTCAGACTTATTGCCGGCAATGCGAACAAAACTCTGACACCGGTCATACAGGGAACAAATCGCCTGGATTCCCGGAGCACTCCCCACAGTATTCCCCGAGCAACACGGTCGAATGCCTTCTCCAAGTCCACAAAACACATGTAAACTGGTTAGGCAAACTCCCATGCACCCTCAAGGACCCTGCCGAGAGTATAGAGTTGGTCCACAATTCCACGACAAGGACGAAAACCACACTGCTCCTCCTGAATCCGAGATTCGATTACCGGCGGATCCTCCTCTCCAAAACTCCTGAATAGACCTTACCGGGAAGGCTGAAGAGTGTGATCCCACAATAGTTAGAACACACCCTCCGGTCCCCCTTCTTGAAAAGCGGTCTGCCAGTCCACCTCGGTCTGCCAGTCCAGGGGCACTGACCCCAATGTCCACGCAGTACTGCAGAGTACTGTCAACCAAGACACGCCCACAACATTCAGGGCCTTAAGGATCTCCGGGCAGATCTCATCCACCCCAGGTGCCTTGCCACCAAGGAGCTTTTTGACCACCTCGGTAACCTCAGCCCCAGAGATAGGAGAACCCGCCTTAGAGTCCCAGGGCACTGCTACCATGTTGGAAGACGTGTCGGCGGGAATGAGGAGGTCTACAAAGTATTCCCTCTACCGATCCACAACATCTCAAGTAGAGGTCAGCAGTACACCGTCCCCACCATATACGGTGTTGACGCTGCACTGCCTCCCCTCCTGAGACGGCGGATGGTGGAGCAGAATCTCTTAGAACTTGTTTTCCATGGTCTTGCCAAGCTCCTCCCATGTCAGAGTTTTTGCCTCAGTGACCGCCAGAGCCACAGACAGCTTGGCCTGCCAGTACCTGTCAGCTGCCTCCAGAGTCACATGGGCCAAAACGACCTGATAGGACTCTTTCTTCAGCATGATGGCATCCCTCACCGCTGGTGTCCACCAACGGGTTATGGGAATACCGCCACGACAGGCACACCTTACGGCCACAGCACCTATAAGCTGCATCGACAATGTAGGCACGAAACATCGCCCACTCGGACTCAATGTCCGCTGCCTCCTTCGGAACTTGGTCAAAGCTCTCCTGCAGGTGGTAGTTGAAACTCCTTCTGGCACTGGACTCTGCCAGATGTTCCCACCAGACCCTCACAATGCGTTTGGGTCTGCCAGGTCTGACCGGCATCCTCCCCCACCACTGGAACCAACTAACCACCAGGTGGTGATCGGTTGACAGCTCCGCCCCTCTCTTCACCTGAGTGTCCAATACATGTGGCCGCAAGTGCGACAACACAACCACAAAGTCAATCATCGAACTGCGGCCCAGGGTGTCCTGGTGCCAAGTGCACATGTGGACACCCTTATTCTTGAAGATGGTGTTCGTTATAGACAATCCGTGACGAGCACAGAAGTCCAATTTCAAAACACCGCTCGGGTTAAGATCAGGAGGGCCGTTCCTCCCAATCACACCTCTCCAGGTCTCACTGTCGCAGTCAACATGTGCGTTGAAGTCACCCAGTAGAACAAGGGAATCCCCCGAGGGAGCTCTCTCTAGTACTTCCTCTAAAGACTCCAAAAAGGGTGGGTATTCTGAACTGTTGTTTGGTGCAAAAGCACAAACAACAGTCAGGATCCGTCTCCCCACCCGAAGGCGTAGGGAAACTACCCTCTCGCTTACAAGGTTAAACTGCACAGTGCAGGCTTGGAGCCGGGGGAGCAACAATAATTGCCACCCCTGCCCAACGCCTCTCATTGCCGGCAACATCAGAGTGGAATGAACTCCAGTCCCTCTCGAGAGGACTGGTTCCAGAGTCCTTGCTGTGCGTTGAGGTGAGTCCGACTATATCTAGCCGGAATTTCTCCACCTCACGCACCAGCTCAGGCTCCTTCCCCGGCAGAAAGGTGACATTCCACGTATCGACAACTAGCTTCTGTAGCCGAGGATCGGACCGCCAAGGCCTCTGCCTCCGGCTGCCACTCGGCTTACTTAGCACCCGAGCCCTTTGACCCCGCCTACGAGTGGTGAGCTTATGGGAGGGAGAACCCACGCTACCTTTTCGGGCACAGCCCGACCGGGCCAATGGGTGTAGGCCCGGCCACCAGACGCTCGCCATCGTGCCCCACCTCCAGGCCTAGCTCCAGAGGGGGACCCCGGTGACCTGCGTCTGGGCGAGGGAAAACAAAGTCCAATGTTTTTAATCATCATCAGGGTCTTTTGAGCCACTCTGTCTGGTGACCCTACCAGGGACATGACAACCCCCGACAACCTAGCTCCTAGTATCATTGGGACATGCAAATTCCTCCACCACAATAAGGTGGTGGCTCAGGGGAGGAGGAATTAATAATATATTTGTGAAAGCCAATGAAATAGTTATAGGGATAGTGCATCAGTACGTGATGGAGAAATTTGCTGGCAAGCACAGAAGTCAGACTGACACAACTACGACCTTTATGTGCTTTTTCTTGAGCCAGTCCTTTGTTGCCTTAGTTGTATATTTTGGGTCATTGTCACGCTGGAGAACCCATGTTCCTATTTATTTTTCAAGATTTGTCTCTTGGTTGCTCAATAAATGTTTTCTTGAATAATTTTTGGTTGATATTGTCTCTCTGTTAATTGTGCATGTTCAGCGTTAACATATCCAGTCATTACTGCTGTCAACATGATGCCACAGGCTGCCTAATCCTGACATTAATAGCAGTTCCACAGCAATAATGTTGTTCATCAACTGGGTTCCAGTGTCTGGCACAGACTGCCATTAGAAGCACTACACTTACAAAATGCACTTAAAGGGTGACGTGACCTTCATAGAAGTAATAACTGTTTAAGTGTTCGCCAAAAAATTGGACAATTCATGCTTTATTTGCAAAGCAGGAGTGGGTGGGGGCACTTCACCACTACAGCTACAAATACCAAATTGCTTTTAATATTCACATCTCTAATGCACCCTGGCAGACATACAAAGATTGCCACATTAATTAAGAGAAATGTACTAAGTGAATCTCTCTTCTAATCGTTCGCTTTCTCTGCCTGCCTGCAGTCATGAATGCATATTTACATAAATGGTTTTATTCTGTGATTGAGTGTTCTAGGATGAAGTACAGCTTCTGCTTGAACATGAAAAGGGACAAAGTGTATGAAAAACATACTAATGTAGTCTTCCAGGGGCATCACAGTGAAGCATGTTTGTACGTGTGCCTCACAGCAAGGTACAGTATTCTAAACATTTCTTCAACCTCTCTGTTAATGAGGATGGCCGGACACCATATCTGCTTCTGGCAGCCTCATCCAGAATGTTTATGTCACAAACCAGCAAGTGTATTCCAGTCGCACAGTTAACATCTTTTAAAAGTAAACATATGCAGAAAATTATACACATAAATAACAAATAGATTGTCCTTTTTGAATGAATAAACTTGGAACTAAAATGACCACCCCAAGAAACTGTTTTAATGCACAAGCAATTGAGAATTTGTCTTTACATGTCAATGGGCCGCCTGGTCGAGTGGTTAGCATGTTGGCCTCACAGTTTGGATGTTCAGGGTTCAAATCTCCGTTGAGCATCTCTGTGAGGAGTTTGCATGTTCTCCCAGTGCGTGAGTTTTCTCCTGATATTCCAGTTTCCTCCCACATTCCAAAATCATGCATGTTAGTTTAATTGTCCACTCTAAATTGTCCATTAGATTGTGAATGGTTGTATGTCTGCCCTGTGATTGACTGGCGACCACTCCCGGTTGTACCCCGCCTCTTGCCCAAAGCCAGCTGGGATAGGCATAGAAAATGTATTGATGAATACACTAACTGAATACACTGACATAGTAATGACAATTACTACTTTTGATATGCCTGATAGGGAACTTTATATACAGTATTCTTTTGGTCTTTAATTTCCTGACACAAACTGATTCACCTCCAGGCAGAATCACTCTGCATTCCTTATGCAAAGGCGAAATGCAAAAAATATATACTGTATTTTTCATCACTCTGGCTTCTCAGGCTGTTTTTACTTTAACAAACTCAGCTGGGATAGGCTCCAGCTCACACTTTAGCCCACACTGTTTTCAACTTTTTTTGAACAATGTTAAACTTGTGTATTGGAAAGTACACTGGCATAGTCTTCCACCATCTCAAACAGGAAGTGATACGGGCTGCTCCGTCGTGCCAGCTCACCGGCGCTCTCCCCACTGCTGCTGCGGAGTCCTGCCTTCAGGTGACGCTGAGACAGGAGGAGCTCCAGAGTGTGGCGCCAGTCTGTTTTGGAGGAGCTGCCATGGGAGGCTGCCAGGTGTAGAGCTGTCAGTCCCCCGTTGGTCTGCGCATTGACGTCAGCGCCGTGAAGCAGGAGCAGGGTTGCCACATGAACACGAGCCCAGCGGCAGGCGCTGTGCAGTGGCGTCCAACCGTCAACAGTGCGAGGGTTCACCTTGGAGCCGGCGGTGAGCAAAGCGGCGGCCACATTCACGTGACCGCTGTAAGCTGCTCGGTGTAGAGGTGTGTACGCATCCTCATCGCAGCTGTGTACCAATGAGGCTTCTGCTGATAACAGCCTGTGGACTGTGGACAGCTGCAAGGCAAAGTATATTGGAAATCAATAGTGTGCTGTATACTCCATCCTGCCTTGTAATTGCCCTGAAACTGTATGACTCCTTTAGCTCATGCTAAATGACTGACTACATAGGCTGCAGGTGAAAAATAGTGACAAGCCAACAGTTCCAAAGCAACGTTATGACACGTCAAAGCAAGATACTGCTTTTTGTTGAAGCAAATTTGCTCCAAGTCAAATGTGTTGGTTGGTCCTTGTCACCATTCTGCCAATGCAATCTCAGTGACTGCCGTCTAAGGAATGGATCCTCCTCACTCTCCTATCCAGGGAATATATTTGTAGTAAAAGCATAGAAAACCTGTTTATGCCTTTTTAAATATGGTTGTAATCATTACTAGAGCCCAGTAAACTTGACATAACACCCCTATAGTCACCTCTACACTCCTATTTTTTTATATTCTTTGTTTACTCCACATTGCTCAACACTAATACGCAGGCTACAAGATCACCGTGGGGACATATGTGACTGCCGTGGCTCATATGATATAGCGAGCTACTGCGCTAACTAGTTAGCTTCCTATTTATTTATTCAAAAACTTAAGAGTTCAAATGGTGTGCAGAAGAACAAGGTAAGCGCCTTACAACGACCGCAGTTGATCAAAGTGCTGGACAATGATAGTAAAAACATGATTAGACGAGCACACATAAAAATTAAAATTAACCAGTTAATTTCAAAATGCAACAAAAAACAAAACAACTAAAAACAAACAACTTCAGACTGGCTTTGAAAAAGGCAGGTTAACTCCAGAGGCAGAGAGTTCCAGAGTCTGGGCCCCACCACTGCAAATGCACACTCACCCCACTGTCTGCACCTGGACCGTAGAACTTCCAGCAGGTGTTGTTGGGAGGAGCGCAGGGCTCTTCTGGGCTGGTGTAGGGTCAGCATGTCACAGATAAGGAGGTGCAAGGCCATGGATAGCACAGAACACAAACACTAAAATTTTGAACTGAATTCTGAACTTAATCGGGAGCCAGTGAAGGGAGGACAGAAGAGGAATGATGTGATCATACTTCCGGGTGATAGTGAGTAGGCGGGCGGGGGCGTTCTCCACAAGTTGTAGCCAATGCAGAGGGGCCTGGCTTACTCCAATGTAAAGGGCATTGCATTAGTCCAAGCGAGAACTGATAAAGGCATGAATTGTTTTTTCAAGATCACTGTGGTTAAGAAATGGTTTTGCTTTGGCCAACCGACAAAGCTGAAAGAAGGTTGGCCTGACCACAGAGTCTACAGTATTTGTTTGTTGAACTTGAAATTACTGTCCAGAGTCACGCCAAGATTTGTGACTGTGTGGCTTAGATGAGAGGTCAAAGGTGTAAAATCTGGGCATGCAATTATTGAAGTGGAGCCACTAAAGAGGATGAATTCAGTCTTAGACTCATTCAAACATAAGAGGATTTGTGACAGCCATTGTTTAATTTGTTTAATGTCATCCAGGCACATTTGTATGGATTGCGTGTCCGCGGAATTTTGGGCAACAGTCAGATAAATTTGTAGATCATCTGCATACAAATTAAATGAGACATTGTGGCAGGATAAACAGAACCTAAGGGCAGCATATACAAGGAAAATAGAACAGGGCCGAAAATTGAGCATTGAGGCACACCAGAGGATAATGCAGCTGGGGATGAGGAGAGGTCTGTGATCATCACAGAGAAAGTTCGATCCTTTCGGTATGACTTGAACCATTGCTGCACGGGTCCCTGCAGGACCACCTGCTGGGCTAGGCGGGTCAGGAGAATGGAATGGTCAAATACTGCGCAGAGGTCCAGCATTGCCAATAGCACGGGTTTTTTGCGTCCAGGGACAGCAGGATGTCATTTTGAACTCTTAAAAGGCAGACTCTGTGCTGTGTTGTGCTCTGCGTCAATGTGATTATGATCCAAATAAGATTGCAGCTGTATGAAAACAAGTTTTTCCAGAACCTTAGAAAGAAAAGGCAAATGGGACACTGGCCTGAAATTTGAAAGGACAGATTGGTCAAGATTGGGGTTTTTTGATCAGTTGTCTGACCATAGCGTGCTTAAAAACAGTTGGAAGGTATTGGCAGGCAGGTATTAAAAAAAAAGAGAAGGCATGGTCCAACAGTGTGAAAAACCTATTCAAACACCCCGTATGGGACAACATCCAGAGGACAATTGGTAGGTTTCAGCTTCTGGACATCCTCGGAAAGACAGCAGGGGGTGCATTTTGTTTCAAGTCTCAAGTTAAACCATGAGAGGTACCATAAATTGTCTTTTGGCTAATAGACTCTCATTTGGACTGATTGCTGCTGCTCTCAAAGGCAGGGGTCAGGGGGCAGGGGAGTTTCTGTGTTGTTGATTTTTTGCAAACGCACTCACGTGAAGGAAGCGTACACAACGAGGTGTTATGCTTTTTGCATATACAATAAGCACTGCGCGGCTGTGCTCCAGCTCCTTGTAGCGGGGCAAAAAAAGAATGATTCCCACCTGCGACTCAATTGCAATTGTTCACGTTAATTAGCCGTTCAAAAGAACCAGTTCGATCGTGAATGTCACAACACTACCACAAGACAACAATAATGCTCTGCAGACACCTTATAGTGCCCTCTCCCCTACAGGCGTCTTCAAATAGTTCTGCTTTGTTTTACTGTACTATAGTTAATTTCTGTTGTGACCGTAAAGAATCTAATAAATGGGCAGTGGCAATAACAATTCAAGATATATTATGACTCTTACTTTATAAATTAGAAAAGGTTAGTGTCCAGAGAAAACACTTACCCGGTTGTTTTCTGCCGCCCAAAGGATGAGCTCTGCTGGTTTGTCTTTGAGAGTTTCTTCTTTGTGTAAATACCACTCCTCACTACGTGCCTCATCCTCATCCTCCAGCTCTGCCTCTTCATCCTTGCTCCCAGTCCATAGGCTGCTAGCCCCTTTCGGAATCAGGTGGCCGTGCGTATTTAGTAGCTCAAGCTGGTTGAAATCATCTGGAAAATCCATGCTTGGGCCTCTGTTTCTATACGAATTCAAAAAGAAAGAACATCAGTAGTTGTAGTTGCAGTATCAGCAGTATTGCTTTTCCATTATTAATAAATATTTCCCCGTGCATTGTTCTCTAATCCTATCCCTATAAATTCTCCATTCTAAACGGTGGAGGGAGATGGGCGCTCCTTGGTGAGTTTTCTACCCAGTTACTCCCTTGTGTGCGCTCATGTTAATGGGTGGAACTGTAGTAGCTCCTCGACGGTTCAAAAACAACGCAGTCTGCTTCCTGTTCTGGTTATAATAACGTTATTTTATTTATAAAGGCGTAGCTATTACCTATATACAATACAAGGGTGTATGTATAAAACTATATGTTTGGTATATTTAGCAAAGACGAGAACGTAGGCGCAACATTTTTAATCTCACCATTCGGTTTTTCGGATTCAAAACAAACCCCTGGAGCGTTTTGTGAATACGTATGGGAAATGTAGTTCTAAGACCGTATCATTAAGTATAGGGAACATTCTGGAAAAGACACCAGTACCCATGACCACCCGCGGCTTCTTCTAATTTCTTCATTGTTGTGACTTCGCTGGTGCAACACAGTAATGCTACACCCAGCGGCCATTGTGTGAACAGCATCAATCCATTGTAGCGTACACCTGCCACGTCTCTCTTTGAGCATCAGTCGTTCGTTTTCCTTCAGCATTAATATAATACAGAGGATATAACAAAAATAAAATATAAATATATTTTATATTAGTCTTAAAGCATGAAATTCAAATAAAGCCAATAACTGATAAACACCATCCGATGCCCTTCACATCTCTTTCACTGACCGACTGCTACTAATCAGGACACAGCAGAAACTCATTTTGTAAAATCTAGCTTGCAATTTCTTTTGGATGTGACAGCAATATTTGTACATTTTTTTATGTGTGTTTGGATATTATATAATTATATAATTTATCTAAAATATTAATCCATCCATCCATCTTCTATGCTGCTTATTATCACAACGATCACCTGGGTATGCTGGAGCCTATCCCAGTTGAGTCTGAGTACGAGGCAGGGTACGCCCTGGACTGATCACCAGTCAATCGCAAGGCACAAATAGACAATCATTCACACTCACATTTACACCTATTGACAATTTAGAGTCAGCAATTTACCTAATTTACATGTTTTTTGGAATATCTTGACTACATATATTTTTCAGTCTGATGTTGGAATCCTTCGATTTGAATGGCTTGAATTGAGGCTTAACTCTTTTGTCCACTCACAATGGCTATGGTTTAAGTCTGCATATTAATTTAGTACCGAATTTAAAAGCAAAGCTTAACAATCATGGTAAAGCACTATCTGCAATACAAAAAGACAACCAACAATAAAGCCTCATTTTTGGGGAATCCCCACTTACAGTGACAGGTTTTAACTGGTGCGCTATGCGGGGATTGGAACATAAATGAAATTTTCCAGATGAAACACTCTTAATGCACAAAATAAACATCAAACGTACTTATTTGTTCATATGATGCACACTGTGTAATGAAAAACTTCACTCTCCGTCTCCTTTCCGCTCTGTTCTCTTTGCACCATGAGGTGTTCAGGCGCCCCTGTAATTGTGAGTTGTTAGGCGCCAATTGTTTTTCATCTTTAATCATGTACCCTCTATCACAATTGGCATACCCCTGGACTGTGGGAACCGAGGTTATATACTGTCGGTTAACATTCTCCCTGGTTAGCACATTTTTGGGTTAACATGTAAACTTAAGGCTACAATATTGCCTTGGTTTGCGTTTGCCAGCTTGATTAGCGCATAACAAAATGGTGCGCATAACAAAGTGTTATATTTGTGCTAGGTTTGTTGACGGAGCCATTTTGGATCACGCGCCCAAGACAAAATCTTGCAATAGAGACCAACATTCTAAAGAGTGTGACTGCTCTTGAATTCAAGAAAGAAGACAACGCAAAGTTCAAAGATGGCATCATTGTTGACAATCTCGCCACAAAGGACTGGAAGCCCTCATCAATAATAAACAGAAGAACAACAACGTAATCAAGTGAGCTAATGTTGCAAAACAGTGTCAACAAAACAGAGACCACAAACCATCAAAGAATTTTCAGAAGTGAGACTGGTACCAGTAGATCTAACAAAAAAAGATGCCTGCAACAATGAGTCCATTGACAAATTTAGGGCAAACAAAGGCTGGTTTGAAATGTACAAAAAGAACAGGCATACACAGCATCATTAGCAATGGTGAGTTTGCAAGTGCAGACAAACATGCCTCCAAACTCCTCATCCCTCTTCTTTCTAGTTGTTCGCCAAGGGTGCCCAATACATGTAAAAGGAGGTTATTTCGTAGCTACCTTTTGAGTGTTAAGTTGCTGTGTAATGAGTTTGGCATTCTTTGTAAGATGACACAGGTGACTCAGAGTGTTTGATTTTCATTCGGTTGACAAGCTCTTTTGAGTTTTTTAATAGCTCATGATTGACTCCTGTTAAATAAAGAGCTACCTGGTCTGCACAGACTTGAGCGTGCCTCAATATACCATTTTATGGCGTCAACATGTGCAGCCTATTGCCCGGTGCGGCTTATATATTAACAAATCTGTTTTTGTCTCTAAATTTAGTGGGTACGGCTTATTTATGGTAGGTAAAAGTGATTTAATTTGTCATTTGTAATTATTTGTGCATAATTTTGTATATGTAAAACTATAGTTATTGTTTATAAAATGTGTTAGTGTTAAAATGTTTGGGTGTCTGGAACCAGAAATACTGTAGAGTGGCTCATCAGACCTTAATGAAAAAAAAAATAACGTTGCACCTAAATTTCCCTTGCCCGGACGGTGGTCACCAGGGCCCCCCTCTGGAGCCAGGCCTGGAGGTGGGGCACGATGGCAAAAGTCTGGTAGCCGAGCCTGCACCCGTTGTTCTTGGCCGAGCATAGTCCAAGAGGTAATATGGGTCCCTCCTCCCATGAGCTTACCACACCAAAGGGGTTGAATGCAGAGTGAGCTGGGTGGTAGCCGAGGGTGGGTATCTAGGCGGTCCGATCCAAGGGTGTCGACTACAAGTATAAGGTCGGTTTCTTAGCTACCTTGTGAGTGTAACGTTGCTGTTTGATGAGGTTAGCGTTCTTTGTAATATGTCTACCTCAGACTCTTATATTGCGTAATGGCCTCCTGCGACCCTGCGAAACCGTGCACGCAGCGAGTTTCCAAGGCTGCTTCTCCCAACCTCCGTGGACTGAGAGCGGGTGTTCACATAGCGTATTCACAACTAATGCCCCTCCCAGCCAACACTCTGGTTCTCCTAACATCCGTGGACTCCCGGCAGCTGCTCACATAGCGTATTTGACATTAATGTACCTTCCCCGGCCACGGCTGAATGGTGTATAGCTCTTCCTGCTGTACACTGGTTCTCTCGGTCATGATCTCTTGGTCAGCCGTAGGAAGCCTGTATGCCCATCTTGCAATTGAAATGAGTGGGTTGCATCAGCCTCGTACAATGCCCACACGCATACGTCCCCAGTGAGTTAAACGTACAACAGCCTTACATGAAGCGCATCTAGCACTCACAACCTAAAAGCTACCAACGGAGGGCGAGTGGCAAGCACAGAGGTGTCGTGAATCACATGTGCCATAAGTACGACACACTTGCCCCACCGATACCCCGCTTCCTCTACACACTGACTTGGCCAACAAATGTTCAAAAAATTGCGGAGCCCATGGTAACACGTACCTCACACTTACGTATGTAACACGTATGTAAGACCTGCTTATGCGTCAAACGGCAGATCAAATCCTTTTTGTAGTCCTTTGGCGAATTACTGAAGAGTGCTCCCTTGGTGGATTCCTTTGTTCTGATGGGGGACTTCAATGCTCATGTTGGCAGCAACAGTGAGAGCTGGAAAGGCGTGATTGGGAAGAACAGTTCCACTGATCTGAAGCTGAGCTGTGTTTGTTTTTTACTGGACTTCTGTTTAATGTTTGACTTTGTAGTCGTATCATCTGACTTGCTCTCGCATGTTTTGGACAGTCGTGTGAAGCGAGTGGCGGAGCTGTCAACTGTTATACTTCGAAGACCACCTCAATCCCACTGTCAAATCTCCCAAGGAATCAGTGCCTAGGGACTTTGATGTGGGCCCATCTATTTCTGGGGCTGAGGTTACCGAGGTGGTCAAAACACTCCTCGATGTGACGGACCGGGGGCTGAACGTGGAGTTCCTTGAGGCCCTTGATGGACCAGAGGGTGTGTTCCAACTATTGTGGAATCACACTTCTCAGCCTTCTCGTTAAGATCTATCAGGGGTTCTGGAGAGGAGGATCTGCCGGATCATTACATCTGTTTTCGTCTCGCCTTCTTCTCTTCTCCGCCCCACATTGATAACTCTGTATCAGTTTTCTCCAAACCGCTTCAACAAGTTGGTTTTATCCCATTTTCTGGAATCAATCTATACACAGTCAATCTATGCACAGTAACATGGAATAGTCCATTGATTGGGAGGTGAGGGGACAATCTATATGATCATAACATATTTTGATGTAGTTTTAAGCATATGATTTAAGTCTGTGCTTCCCTGCTTAGGCTGCTCCCTCTGCAACATATAAAGTAGGCCGACTAGGTGAATCCCATTACATGCATCGACAGCTGCCTCGTGCTTTTCTAAATTCAGAACGCTCAAAAAAAAGAGTGTGTGTTCATGTCTCACATAAGAATTGTGGATGATGGGCAAAATTCCAGAAAAAAAGTGCAGTTTTCCTTTTACTGAGTACACATGATCATTTTCATAAATCATCGACTCATCCAAGCAAACTGAATACTACATTTTCTCATTTGTTTACTTTAATTACAAATACAACCCAAAAAAATCAAAGTTTTCAGCTTCACCCTTCCATCTGCTTCTCTTATTTTCTCCAAAGTAAATAGCACCTTTATCTTTTTGACTGAAAGCCTTACTCCAACCATCGTTTTCCCAAAACACCTTGCAACATTTATCTTTGGTGATGTTCAATTCCATTTCCTTTTCCCCTAGGCCCGATGCTTCACAAACTGTTTG
This sequence comes from Oostethus manadensis, assembly GCA_024372805.1. Lineage (NCBI taxonomy): Eukaryota > Metazoa > Chordata > Actinopteri > Syngnathiformes > Syngnathidae > Oostethus > Oostethus manadensis. The sequence goes on from QODF01000011.1 coordinate 76,565, forward strand.
CTCATCCTAATGGGGAAAAAAGACAACATTTACACAGCTCTGACTTATTCCCTTACGAATTTTAAGCATAAGCATGCTTTCACCCAATTTAACTGCATAACCATGCTCATAGACATTCAACACTGTGAAACGCTTCATCTGCATTTGCCATCTGCATGCCCCATAACAAAGGGAATACATTCACTGCAAAGCACAACCTACTGGGCAACGGGCAAATCAACTGCATCTAATTACTGGCAATAACAGAAGTGCTATCGATAAAAAAAAAAAACAATTAAAATGTTTATTGAGTTTAAGAAAAGCTTTCACACATTAAACCGTGACATTTTAGTTAAAAAAAAGCAGAAGTTTTTAAATTAGGTCATGTTTGTTCTTCATGTTTGGACGTTTGTGGTTTAACCGGAAATGGGTGGAGTTTATATTGGTAGTGTACATTATTTTAAGTATGAAATTGACATGGATTGATCAGAAGTTGCTATATTTTTTATTTGAAAACTATTTACAGAACAGCCTGAAATTTGACATTCTAATTATGAGTATGTAAGACTTTTATCATGTAATTTTTTGCAACGATCTGTGTAAAGTTGGTGATTCCTGCAAACATCCAATGCTGGCAAACAGAGAAAAAATCTGTCAGCCTAGTTCACTGTACTACAGTACTACAAGCAAGGTTTTCAAATGACTTTATATCACCAGCCAAATAAGAAGCAAGCAGACGGGAAAAAAGCAGACAGTGACTGACTCATTACAGCTCTGTCTTGGCACATGCACCGTATACATTACAAAACAAGTTTATCAAGTAACTTGAAATATGAGCTGAGTTGAGGAAAACCTAAAAAAGTGTGACACAGGCCATTTTCAACTCTGTCTTGTCAAATGCACCACTTACGCTATGAAACAAACAAGTTTACCAAGTAACTTTAAATATCATATAAACCAAAATAAAGTAAAATAGAGCTAGAGAAAGTAAGCTGGAGTCAAGCCAAGCAAGCAGTGAGTCACTGTCTATATTGTGTCTGTGTGTGAAAGAATGAGAGGCATGACTCCTAGCGAATCTATCTACTGAGGGGCGGTCGCTGTGTGAATACATACGTAGTTACCTAACAAGGATTTTCCTTAATCACGATTTTGGATAATCACAAGCTATACCCATTTCTTGGTCATACTTGGCAAAAATACAATATCTGTAATGGATACTCGTCTAAATTCAAAATTGGGTGAGTCGCAACATTTTGGGGGCTCGTCCAAGATGATGTGTGTGTCCTAGCTCATCATGAATCTATTGAACCTGTCATCTGGACAGATGTACCACCATCATGATCCAAGATTTCAGCATTACGTGAGATACAGCAGGGCATCCAGAAGCAACTGCACCAGCTAATCAGCTCCCCAAACACCGACATGCTCCACAAGATGACGGATTCCATCCAAGCATCCAGCATAGGACACTTGGCCAAGCACAGCCCCTCTCTGGCAAAAGGTTCATAAAGCTCTGGGCCGCTCTTAAATCACAACACGTTCTATCCAAACTAATTATTATTACCATCAATACTAATAACTGATATATTTATTAATCAAAATTCTCTTGTATGCATGACAAATATATATAAATCCAATAATGAGCTACAATACATGAATTATATGTTGATATACAATATGATGATGGTACAATAATAATGTCAATAATAATAACAATATACAGTAGAATAAATAAGTATTCATATGATGTATTACGCATTAATAATAATGCATACTGCACAAGTGTGTGTAGGTGTAATATTTTGTTTATATATTATAATGTATAACATGCTGCATATTCTGTTAATATAACCCAAGATTTATGACCCTATAAATCAAAGATAACAGGTGTAGCTAACCGGTTTATGTCATAATCACGCGACGCCATACTACCGGAAGTAGTATTGATTAAAGGGACAGAAGTTAATGAGTGAATAATAATTACTTTTATTTTTAATTAAAACAATTTATATTACATCAAATAAAAATATGGTTGGTTTGAGGTTGTGGGCTACCTCTTGTAAACTTTTTTTTTCTTGTAATGACTACTTTTAAAACATGAAAATCCCCATGAGCTACTCATGTTTGTGACATTTATTTTCCTAGCTTTTTTCAACCCGAACCAAACGAATACACTTGTTTTACCAGAGCATTAACAAAACACTGCTATCCACAACTCACATTTTGTATTTCAGAATGCATTTCTTTCTAACAAATTTCTGTTAACGGAAATGTCTTAACATTTAACTGTGAGGGCTACCTGGTGTGTTTTGTATTAGTTTTAATGATTTATTATTTTTCAATTAGTCTAAAGTATTATACACATATGAAAACACTTTGACCTATCCATTTTTGGTGTAATTTTTGTTTTCGAATTGATATGTTTTATTTCTATCATCGCTTGCAGGTATGTAAACAGATACGATTTAGTTGAATACGATTTTTTGTCGTGGAAAGTATAATGACGTCATTTTAAACGACTGTAAGCACGGGGAGGGGAGATTTTTGTTGTTTATTTCCATATAAAGCACCAAAATACAGTAAAATACGAGAGTGCACTACACTCTACTACTACTAGACTTTTTTCACGTGGCCCTCCAAATAGTCTGTCATCTCATTAGTATGTCACGGGGGGCCCACTTTTTAGACATTGAAATCCTCTGTGATCCTTTCAGTGTGTAGCCCAGGATTTTCGGTCTTAAAGCAGTAAAAATGGTAGCGTAAGTATAGCTTTATTTACTCCTTACAACATATAATGCCATATATAGAAAGCTTAGTGTGACATTTGAAAAGTAAATTTGTGTTAAATGTATGCAGCTTTTTTTCTTTGGCAGCAAAGACGTAATTATTTTACTTCACTTGTTTGATTTTGTGAATATGACTCATGTCTTACTAATACATGTGCCTGTGACATTATCATTTGTAGTATAAATTATTACATACGTGAATGAACAGGATGGAGTTCCTAAGTATTGTTTGTGGACAACATGTACATTTTATTTTATTGGCAAATGTTTACTTTTATGAATGTTTACATCACTGTTGTTAGTGTGTGTGTGTGTGTGTGTTTTCTGTTCAGAACATTCCAGGAGTGAATGGACTTAGAGACAAAACAAATTGAATGACACCAGACCATGCACAAAGAGTGGATAATAAATAAAAAGTATTTACACCACAGCTGTGTAAGGCAATTTGTCAGCAGAGGTGTTGTTTTTTTTACCTGGGTATGTTAATAAATAATGTACTGAAACTATGTAGTTCCTCTGCCATAATTGTAAAGATTGAATAATATATATTTTGCTATTCCAATGAATCTATTCCATATAATACATGCACACTTTAAAGTACTACCATTGATAATACGTTTTAAAAACTATCAAGTGCTATATTGTAGGGACAATAGATGATTTATTATTTAAAAAAACAGTCTCTGCATTTCTAAAAATAAATATTTACATGTTACATTGTATTTTAAACTATAAATGCATTATCTTAGTAGGAGTGTGTGATGTTGCTGCAAGGACCTAGATGACTTGTCTTTCTGCAACATCATGTTATGTCCTAGACATTGTTATGCCTTTTGTTGTTGTTGTTTTGTGCATTGTTCTAACATGCAGCCTGTCTTTGCAGATTTACTTGCTGTTGGTGATGAGGAGGTGGAGCCAGGAGACACACCTGCAATGCATTCATTTTCTGTCCTTTTTAAGTCAGTCGTGGGCTATGGTTAATTGTGGGTTCATTGTTTGCTGCAGGCCATGTGCTTGTTTGTCCGCCATTTTCTTGCTAGTCTAGTCTGCCTTTCGTGTGGTTTTTGCTGTGTATTTTGGTCTGTATCTTGGTTCCTCTAGATTGGTCACCCTCATGTTAGTCCATGCTGTTTTTTGTTGTTGTTGTACATTCAGTGTTAGACACCTTCAGGCCTTGTCGCCTCGCCTTTAGTTATATTAGTTTTTTTTCCCTTTACTATTTTTTGTACAGTGTGCTGCTGGAGAAAATAAATTCCCTTTTATTTTTTCTTCTCTCCTCACCTGCCTCAATTTTTTGGTTCCACACCCACTCCTAACACGTCATCTGGAGGGAAACCGGCGTGTTTAAGGGTATATATACAGCACATCATCAAGTAAGTCTGCAAGCTGACTGACTGTCAATATGATTCTAAGATTCAATGATTCTATGATTCTTTATATAAGCACAAACTAGGAAGACAAAGTAATCATTCACAAACTAAGTACAAAAAAATCTCCCATAAACTAATGCATAACTATTAAATACCATCCATTTAAGATTTAATTGAATAATACAATAACTAATTAAATAATTATGGTAAATTGAAAAATAAATAATCCAATAAGGAATGTATGTCATAAATTGACTTGAAACATACCTTAGAGATCTCCAAACAACATCTTAATGCTAAAATCTATATGTTAAAGCAATTTGAAAAAACATATTGACCAAGTGCTGTACAAATGGACTAACTAGCTAGAAGTCATAAAGTAGTTATTATTATGATTAAAATACAATGTTTCTCTCTGCTCTGGAGATAAATCTTCTAAGTTTTAAGCAACATATTATCCTAAAATAAATATAAACAACTTTGTCGCTATTATTTCATATTTTGTTAGGTCTCCAACTTTTTTTTTTCTCAGCGGACTTGACAGGGTATTGCAAGAAGTGAGAGGGCGTGAACACGTGACACAACCAGGAAGTGTTTTCTGAAGGATAGACCATCCCATTTCACGTTGCTCCAACTGTGGTAGAAAGACTCTCAGAAGGACCCCGCCCTCATTGTCCGCCTAGGCTGGTTCCTATGAAGGATGCAGACCCCAAAATGAGACACAGCATGTGCTGGCTCCACCCCTTTTCACCAATACTCCAACATCCATCAGCTGTATTCACTACATTCTAGCGTCTTCCGAAACTTTTTTTTTCTTTCCCCATATTCAATTGCATGGTACAGTAGAAGTTTTAAGGTAATGTTATTGATCTTTTCACTTTATTTACGCATAATTTTTATAGATTTATACCTTATACATCTATAGGTTTCTTTCCATCTGTGACATTCTCATCAAAATATGCGCAAATTTGTAAGATATACAAGCTACCGGTAAATAACGGGGTGCATTATCCATAGCAAACCATACTTTGTCTTCAATACATTAAATTTTGTTAGTTTTTTATTTGCAATCTTAATATTTTCTTTATATTTGTACAGGACTAAACAAGAATCCAGACAATTGGACAGCAACAACCTTAACATCGTTTCTACAAGTTGGGATTATACCAACAATGAACGGAAGTATGTACTCTTTTACAAACGCGCTGACGCAACCCTCTCTAAAGAGATTGGAAGGGAGACGAGATTCACCGCAAACATCACCAACCTCTTTCAAACTTTGCTGAAAAAATGCCAGAAAACCAAAACTAAACCAATGTTTTTTAGAATATTTATATATACCCCTTAAAGGTTTAAAGTTGTTTTAAAGATGATGTCTGTCACGGTTAGGTACTGTAATGGGGGGCGCTAGTGTTCAAACCTCCTATATCCTGTCCGTTGCTTCTCTGACACGGTGTGCGTGTTCCTATGCTCGTGCCATGAGTGAGTAACAGCCATTCCCCCCCCCCCGCTCCAAGGGCCGATAAACACATGTCATTCAGTTTACCTTATAATTGTGAAGAATAGAGTTTTTTTTTAATTTTTGTACGTATTTATGTTTGGTGGCGCTCTTATAGTTGGGGGGTAAAAAAATTGTCATTTGAAGCCAACCTTTAACTGTCATTAAAAAGGGTTGTTTGAAAATGGTGTCTCTTTTTCAATAACTCTTTTTAGCAGTACCAAAGAAACATTTTTTTTTTCTGTACCATGTTACCAGTTAACATACAAAATAACTACAAACATACATTTCTAAACAAAATGATATACATTTCCTTACCGGCCACCGCCGCAACCCTCACTGGAAAATAGGTCCGACTTATTGCCGGCAATGCGAACCAAACTCTGACACCAGTCATACAGGGAAAGAACCGTCTGAATTAGGTGGTCCGATACCCCATATTCCCAGAGCACTCCCTACAGTATTCCCCGAGGAACACACGGTCGAATGCCTTCTCCAAGTCTACAACACACATGTAGACTGGTTGGGCAAACTCCCATGCACCCTCAAGGACCCTGCCGAGAGTATAGAGTTGGTCCACAGTTCCTGGACCAGGACGAAAACCCCTGAATAGACCTTACCGGGATCCCACGATAGTTAGAACACACCCTCTGGTCCCCCTTCTTGAAAAGCCGGACCACCACTTGGGTCTGCCAGTCCAGGGGCACCGACCCCAATGGCCACGCAATGCTGCAGAGTCGTGTCAACCAAGACACCCCCACAGCATCCAGGGCCTTAAGGAACTTCGGGCGGATCTCATCCACCCCCGGGGCCTGGATACCAAGGAGTTTTTTGACCACCTCGGTAACCTTAGCCCGAAAGATAAGAGAACCCGCCTCAAAGTCCCCAGGCACTGCTTCCTGGTAGGAAGACATGTCAGTGGGATTGAGAAGGTCTTCAAAGTTTTCTTTCCACCAATCCACAACATTGACAGTGCACTGCGTCCCCCTCCTGAGACGGTGGATGGCGATCCAGAATCTCTTTGAAGCAAACCGGAAGTCGTTTTCCATGGCCTATCCGAACTCCTCCCAGACCGCTTGGCCTGCCGGTACCTGTCAGCTGCCTCCAGAGTGCCATGGGCCAAAACGTCCTTCTTCAGCTTGACGGCATCCCTCACTGCTGGTGTCCACCAACGGGTTCTGGAATTACCGCCACAACAGGCACCGACCACCTTTAGCCACAGCTCTGTTAAGCCGCATCGACAATCATCATCAAAAGAACCTGATGATGAATTACAATAATGGACCTTGTTTTCCCCCGCCCGGACGCGGGTCACCGGGGCCCCCCTCTGGAGCCAGGCCTGGGGGTGGGGTACGATGGTAAGCTTCTGGTGGCCGGGCCTGCACCCATGGGGCCCGGTCGGGCACAGCCTGAAAAGGTAACGTGGGTCCCCCCTCACCCCCTCCGTGAATCACCACCTTATTGTGGTGGAGGGGTTCGAAAGCCCGAGTGATCCTAGAAGCTATGTTGTCGGAGGCTTTATGCCCTTGGTAGGGTCTCCCAAGGCAAACAGGTTCTAGGTGACGGTCCAGACTAGGAGTGATTCAGAAGACCCAAATGAAGAAAAACAAGAGGAGTGACCGCACCTCGCCCGAACGTGGGACACCGGTGCCTCACCCTGGAGCCAGGCATGGGGGAGGGGCTTGCAGGCGAGGCCTTCACCTGTGAGACCTGGCCGGGCCCAGCCGAAAAAAGGAACACGGGAACTCCCCCCGCAGGCCCACCACCTGCAAGGGCAAGCATAGGGGTCCGGTGGTTGTGGAAGAGGCGGAGATATTCCGACTAGATATAGTCGGACTCACCTCAACCCACAGTTTGGGCTCTGGAACCAAATTCCTTGAGAGGGGCTGGACCTTGCTCTACTCTGGAGTTGCTGCAGGGGAGAGGCAGCAAGCTGGGGTGGACTTATTATTAGCCCCCCGGCTTGGTGCCTCTGTGCTGGAGTCATCCCCGGTGAACGAGAGTGTTACGTCCCTACGCCTTTGGGCTGGGAAAGGGTCCTGACTGTGGATTGTGCCTACGCGTCGAACGGCAGCTTAGAGTACCCAGCCTTCTTGGAGTTTATCGGTCTTACTGCCTCCCTGATCCGAACCCGTGTGGTGTGTTGTTGCTGGACTTCGATGGTCCATAACAAACACCATGTTCGAACATAAGGATGTCCATAAGTGCACTTGGCACCAGGGCAGCCTAGGTCGCAGGTCTATGATCGACTTTGTGGTCGTATCATCAGACGTGCGTCCGCATGTTCTGGACACGCGGGTGAAGAGAGGGGCTGAGCTTTCAACTGACCACCACCTGGTGATGAGTTGGATAAGATGGCGGTGAAGGATGCCGGACAGACCTGGCAGGCCCAAACGCGTAGTGAGAGTGTTCTGGGAACGTCTGGCAGAGTCTCCCGTTCGTCGATTCTTCAACTCTCATGTCCGGCAGAGCTTCGCCTGCATCTTGAGTGCAAAACAATATTGAGTCCAAATGGGGCGTATTCCGTGCCTCCATTGGTGAGGCAGCCAGTCGTAGTTGCGGCCGCAAGGTGGTCAGTGCCAGTCGTGGCGGCAAGCCCCGAACCTGATGGTGGACACCTGGGGTTAGGGCTGCTGTCAAGTTGAAGAAGGAATCCTATGGTCCTGTGGGGGGTGCTCCGGGAATACGGGATAGGTGGTCCGCTACTACATGCCATTCGGTCCTTGTACAATCAAAGCAGAAGCTTGGTTCGCATTGAGGGAGTCCAGCTTGGTGAGCTTAGGATCTTGTCTCTGCTATTTGCAGACGATGTGGTCATTTATGGCCTCATCAGGTTGTGACCTTCAGCGTTTTCTGGACCAGTTTGCAGCTGAGTGTGAAGCTTCTGGGATGAGACTCAGTACTTCCAAATCCGAGACCATGGTTCTCAGTCGTAAACGGTGGAATGTACCCTCAGGGTTGGGAGTGAGGTCTTGCCTCAGGTGGAGTTCAAGAATCTCGGGGTCTTGTTCACGAGTGAGGGACGAGTGGAGCGTGAGGTCGACAGATGAATCGGTGCAGCGTCAGTAGTCCCACCCTCACCTATGGTCATGAGTTATGGGTCATGACGGAAAGAGCGAGATCGCGGATACAAGCAGCAGAAATGAGTTTTCTTTGTAGGGTGTCTGGACTCACCCTAAGAGATAGGGTGAGGAGCTCGGCCATCAGGGACGAGCTCAGAGTAGAGCAGCTGCTCCTTCGCATCGAGAGGATCCAGTTGAGGTGGCTCGGGCATCTAGTCCTGAAGCCTCCCGGGCGCCTCCCTGGTGAGGTGCCCAGCTGGCATGCCCAGCCGGGAGAAGGCCCCGGGGAAGACCTAGGACACGCTGGCGGGACTATGTCTCACAGCTGGCTTGGGAACGCCTTGATGTCCTCCCGGTGGAGCTGGAAGAGGTCGCCGGGGACCGGGAAGTCTGGACTTCCCTACAGAAACTGCTTCCCCCGCAACCCGCACCCGAATAAGCGGAAGAAAATGGAATGGAGTCCCCTCTCCCATGAGCTCACCACTCGTAGGAGGGGCCAAAGGGGTCGGGTACAAAGTGAGCTGGGTGGCGGCCAAAGGCGGAGGGCTTGGCGGTCCAATCCTCGGCTACAAAACTGTATTTGTTTAATTTATAATTATGTTTATTACATTTGCCACTTGTTTAACTATACAAAAGGATCATTGTACCAGCTCTGCTGTAACTGCATGCTGATACTTAATGTTGTTTATTCAAATAAAACCTGATTTGCTATTTGTTTTGTTGTGGATACATTTTGATTGACTTTATTTTTAACTCATGTCCTTTTAAAAGTAAACGTGAATTGTTTTGGCAATTAAGTACATTTGATCTTGATCTCAGTATTCATTTACTGACTTATTGTGGTTTATTATCGTTGGCATAATTATTCATACTACATAATGGTATGACGGTTTTACTTTTGTGTTATAATTTATTCGTATTGTCTTGTTAACTGAGACGCTATTACATTATGATACATTTATTGGTTATTTTACCGTACACAGATTTATTGTTATTATTCCATTTCCTACGATTTACTTCATTACAGTTTATTGCATCCAGTTACTGTATTGTGAACAACAACTTTCTTTTAATTTTTTTTTCATTTTATTTTCATACATCCGGTTATCCATCCAGTGGTTATCAAATTCCATTTGTTGTATGGGCAAGCTTTAAACTTGATTGTGTTCCGCTTGCATGATTTCATGTACGAGTCAGGTTCATGTGGCGATGGCCTGTGTTTGATAACTTCTTTTTGATAAACTTTAATAGAGATAGAAAAAAGAGAAAAGCATAGTCATGAACGTATGGAAGTAATGTGCTGATGCCTGCTGAAATCACATGCCTAACAGTTGCACCCTTGAAAAAGAACAAACAGTATGTGTAAGCACATCACAACATCGGAAAACAACTCCTTACCCGGAGTGATGATTAATGCTATTCCTGATTCTGTTGATCAAGCCTTCTGGAAATGTATAAAAATGGAGTCAAAATAAATTAGGTGTGTGTGTGTTCTACACTTCCTCAGGAAGCTGTTGTTATGCGCACACACCCTGAGACTCAGTATTTGTCTAGTGTGTTTACCTTCACCAAAAAAAAACAAAGACGCATTTTTTGAGAAGAGCAAAACATACATTAAAATAATTTTGTTTAGAATTGTATTTATTTTGTATGTTGACTGGTAACATGGTACAGAAAAAGAAAAATGTTTCTTTGGTACTGCTGCAAAGACTTCTATGTAACTTTACTGACCACGTCTTAACATACAGTATATCTTTTTTACCCCATTTTCCTACAAACACATGTTTGTACTCATAATGCAACTGAGAGATGTTGTTGGAAGACTGTTGTTATTGAAAAAGTAAATGTAGCTAAAAGACATCATTTTCAAATAACCCTTTTTATTGACAGTTAAAGACTGGCTTCAAATGACAATTTTTATCCCCCAACTACAAGAGTACCACCAAACAAAAATACGTACAACATTTTGAAAAAGTCTATCCAAAATTACGAGGTAAACTGAATGAGATGTGTTATTCAGCCCTCTGGGGGATAAGGGAGAATAGCTGTTACTCACTCAGGAACACACACACCCCCCAACAAGAGGGTTGCGTCGTCGCGTTGGTAAAAGGGTATGTACGTAAGTTCATTGTTGGTGTCGCACACTTGGACATAAGAAATCCAGACGTGCAGGGTTTTTGAATAGTGATCTCTTTACTGTAACACACAGCACATCAGCAACTATTACAGCACATGTGACGACAAGGGCTGCACAATTTCTACTGTTTACGAGGCATGAAATTTCACGTTCCTTCGTCACATGCACACTAATTGTTACTTATCTGTACTAACTCAAAATATTGTGTACATGTAATATGATATTGCAAATGTACTTTCATACAAGACACATCATATATCAGCGACCATCAGGTGGGTAAACTGCTCGTTAGCTGATGACGTACTTTCCACACAAACACTGTATCGTAATTCTACATGTTCACAAATATATCAAAACTTTAACTTTGTGTCATGTTCACATTCCTAATGGGCTTATACACACAAATAGACTTGTTTACCACCAACATTGTAAGTTATAAGCATTGTTTGTCTTACCTGTAACACACAGCACATCAGAAACTATTACAGCACATGTCACGACAAGGGCACATGCGGAGATACTAATGGTTAGAAAGACAAAGACTTGGTTGGTACTGAAAGAACAATTGGAAGATAAATCCCAGGAAAAACACAAAGATAATGGAGGACATTCTGGAAGCAATGCGAAAAGAACATTCTGTAAGAAAAACTGAGATTCTGAATGCAATGCAAAAGGAAATTTGAGAAGAAATGAGTGGACAAATGGACAAATTAACTGATACCATAAAAAATGAGATTCAACACCTGAGAGAGGACGTAAAACATCTGAGAGCATTACAAGATAGTAATGCTGCCTTAGCTACTGCTCTCCAAAAAGTCAAACAAAACATGGAAGAAAAACACATCGAGCAACTGCAGACCACAATTGATGACATGGATCAGAACACCGAATGAACGATGTGATTGTGACGGGGCTCAAGATCAAACCCAGGTCATATGCCAGATCATTTGGGAATAAAGAGGAATTAGACAAAATTGAGCTGAGCAACAAGTTGTTAATTTTCTACATTCCAAGGAAGTGGAAGTAGACATCAACACCATCGACACATGCATCCCACTGTATTGCAGGAACAGCACCACTCCCATCATCATCATTAAATTCACTAACAGGAAATTCAAAGTCGCACTGCTGAATCAGGAAGGGAAGCTGAAAGGAAGAAATGTCTACATTAATGAGAATCTGACAAAACGCAAAGCTGGGATTGCCGAGAAAGCACGTGACCTGAGGAAGCAGGGAAAGATCCAAGGCACTTGGAGGGCCAACTGCAAAATGTTCATTAAGCTAAATGGAGGACCAGAAGCGAGAGTGCTTGCTTTCAAAGAATTAAAGGACTTGAAAAAATACTAAAGATCACATAAAAACAACAACATGAAAGGAAACACATCAAAAACAAGACCAACACAGAGGGAAGTATTAGATTCAATATTATTTGGAATGCCATAAGCAAGACACAAGGAACTGATCAAACGGATGCACTTGAACTAGGAACACAACAAAATACAACTAAAGACACTCATAAGACAACACTACAGCTCGCTGGACAAGAAGATCTTCAACTGGACACCTTTAGTCTCACAGACCAAAACCATCTGGATCTGGAAAAAGGCATAGACCCGGACACAAACTTTTTTTTTTTTACATCAAAAATGAATGCCACTACTACACGGAGGAAGAATACAACAATAATCTAAACACAGGTAATAAATTGTCTATTATCCACATAAACAACAGAAGCATGTATGCAAATCATAACAACTGGCAATACTTGGAACAATTCAAAGAGCCCTTCAAAGTAATTGCAATCTCAGAAACTTGGATGAATGCTGACAAGGATATGAACCTTGAACTGGAAGGTTATGAAATGAACCGCATCAGAAGAGACAACAAAAGTGGAGGAGGAGTGGCTGTGTACGTGGACAAACATCTGAACCACAAAATGGTAAAGAGCATGTAATTTGCTGTTGACAACATTTTAGAATGCATAACAATTGAAATCTGTTCAGAAAAAGGCAAAAACATTCTAATAAGCTGTCTGTATAGCGCACCTAAGTCAAGCATGGAAATATTTGACAACTGGATGAAGGCAACCTTCTCAAACATCAACCAAAAAATCATCTTTGTTTGTGGAGACTTCACCATTGATCTTCTAAATCCAAACAAGCAATGTAGACAAGATGACTTTATTGATACAATGTACAGCCTCAGCTTATACCCAAAAATCACAAGACCAAGCAGAATAACAGACCACAGTGCCACGCTAAATGATAACATATTCATCAATGAACTTGATAACGACACAAATAGTGGCCTTTTAATCAATGACATCAGTGATCATCCTTCAGTGTTTACGATTTACAACAAAAACTACAAAAAACGAAAGATGGAAGACAAAAGAAGCTGCAAAAGACTATGGACAGAGGATGGGAGAGTGTGTACAGTGGAAGAAATATGGATAAAGCATATGAACACTTTCTAATGACTTATATGAAGCTGTACCATAAGCACTATCCGTTGAGAGAAATGTCTAACAAGCACAAGAACAATAACAGCCATGGATGACAGAAGGTCGCAAAATGCCTGTAAGAAGAAAAATACATTATATAAGAAATGTATAATTCAACAAACAAAAGTTGCCGAAAAAACATATAAAACATATAAAAACAAGTTAAAAAAATTTTTGAGAAAGTGCAAGAAAGAATATTATAAACAAATACTAGATAGGAATAAAAACAACATTAGAGCTACTTGGGACATTCTAAACAGTATTATCAGGAAAGGCACTAAGAAAGCAGACTACCCTCAATACTTCCCGGTTGGGAATGTTAATAATGATGATAAGAGAGACATAACTGAGAAGTTTAACAACTACTTTGTAAATATTGGACCAAATCTTGAAGAGGAGATCCCAAAATCCTGGTCAGTGGAGGAAGAGAAGCAGACTATAGACAAAAACCCTAACTCCATGTTTCTCACTAATGTGAGCAAAGAGGAAGTCATTGACAATGTACTTAAATGTAAAGCAGAAACAACTAAATATAATGGAATTGGAATGGAAACAATAAAAATGGTTAGCAATGAGATGGCAGAACTGCTAACGCACATCAGCAAATCTAGACAGGCAAATTCCCAGACAAAATGAACAGCTAAAGTAGTTCCAATTTTCAAAAATGGAGATAAACATCAGTTCACAAACTACCGACCAATTTCCTTATTGCCACAATTTTCCAAAATCATCAAAGTTATTCAACCATAGGTTGGACAAATTCCTCAATAAGAATGACATCCTGGCGAACAGACAATATGGATACAGAGCTAATATTTCCACTTCTATGGCACTGATTGAAATCACAGAGAAAATTACAAATGCTATAGATCATAGAAAGTGTGCAGCCTCAGTATTCATGGATTTAACAAAAGCTTTTGATACAATCAATCACAACATCCTAACTACATAATTCCGCTATCCATCAGTAAGATCTCTAGCTCCCAGATCTTATACAGGTAACGAGCTGACATTGGCAACCCTCTCAGCTCGTTACCTGTATAAAAGAGACCTGTCTACAGAAGCAATCAATCCAGATGCCATACACTGCACCATAGCCAAGGATAGCTTTCCAGGGATGTCAGGGACAAGATTGTGGACCTACACAAGGCTGGAATGGGCTACAAGACCATCGCCATTTGGTGACAACAGTTGGTGTAATTATTCGCAAATGGAAGAAACATAAATTAACTGCCAATCTCCCTCGGTCTGGAGCTCCATGCAAGATCTCACCTCGTGGAGTTTCAATGATAATGAGAACGGTGAGGAATCAGCCCAGAACCACTCAGGAGGAACTTGTCAATGATCTCAAGGCAGCTGGGACCATAGTCACCACAAAAACAGTTGCTAACACACTACGCCGTGAAGGACTGAAATCCTGCTGTGCCCGCAAGGTCCCCCTGCTCAAGAAAGTCCATCTACAGGCCCGTTTGAAGTTTGCCACTAAACTTCTGACTGATTCAGGGGAAGACTGGGTGAAAGTGTTGTGGTCAGATGAAACCAAAATTGACCTCTTTGGCATCAACTCAACTCGCCATGTTTGGAGGAGGGGGAATGCTGCCTATGACTCCAAAAACATCGTCCCCACCGTCAAATATGGAGGTGGAAACATTATGCTTTGGGGGTGTTTTTCTGCCAAGGGGACAGGACAATTGCACCGCATCAAAGGGATGGATGGATGGGGCCATGTACCGTGTAGTGTTGGGTGAGATGGGTTGTGGTTGGGTATTCCAACATGACAATGATCCAAAACACACGGCCAAGGCAACAAAAGATTGGCTCAAGAAGAAGCATATTAAGGTCAGAGAGTGACCTAGTCAGTCTCCAGACCTTAATCCCATCGAAAATCTGTGGAGGGAGCTGAAGGTTCGAGTTGCCAAACATCAGCCACGAAACATTAATGATTTGGAGAGGATCTGCAAAGAGTAGTCGGCCAAAATCCCCCCTGAGATGTGTGCAAACATTGTGGCCAACTACAAGAAACGGCTGACCTCTGTGATTACCAACAAAGGTTTTGCCACCAAGTACCGAAGCACGTTTTTCAAAGGGATCAAATACTTATTTCCTACATGGAAAGGCAAATGAATTTATAATTCTTTTTGAAACGCATTTTTCTGGATTTGTTTTGTCATTGTTGTCTCTCAGTGTTCAAATAAACCTACCATTGAAATCATAGACTGATCATTTCTTTGTTAGTGGGCAAACTTACGAAATCAGCTGGGGTTCAAATTGTTTTTCCCCTCACTGTATATATACATAATTATATACATCCATATACATATATATATATATATACATATATATATATATACATATACACAAGTATACATATACAGAAGTATATATATACATATAGTTATACATACATATATATATAAATATATACACATATATATACATAAGTATATATATACATACATATCCACATATATAAATATATATGCATACATATATAAATATGTATATACATACATACTTATATACATACATACATATCCACATATATAAATATATATATACACATATATATTCTACAAACCAAATTTGCCTACAAAGAAATGTTCTTACTCATGATGCATTCGGGTGATGCTAGTGGAAGATTGTGCTCATTGAAAAGTACGGAGACATCATTTAAAAGGAACCCCCGTCATTGACAATTAAAGATTAGTTTTAAATGACACAGTTTTCACCAAATTCATCACATTTTTTCACCAAAATGTAAGAGCACTACGCGCAATCTCAGAGAAGCCATGGCCATTTGGAACGCTGCTAGGGGCCCCATTGTGGTATCTTTAAAACAAAGGCTAAACTTTAGTGTTTGAAGTATACAAGTGAAGTAATCGAACAAATGAAAATTGGTATGTTTTAAAAAAACAGAAATACAAGTTAATAAACACAAACTTAGAGACAAGATAAAGATCATGTTTTTTTAGTTTAACCATGTAAAGTAAGCCATGGATATTTTTCTATGAAAAGTTGTGCTCCTCGTTGCTCCTCGTTGTCGTCCTGAGTGCGACTAAAGCATGCTTTCTCCATCAGGTCATATATTATTGCTTCGACAGCGTCAGGACGCTTCTCAGTACTTATAGCACTATATCCACACGAAGACAAAACGCTCATCATTTCCAAAAGGTTTTCTGTAATGATGGAGCCAGTTCAGGAACTGTGTGCGTCCATATGAATGTACTGAAAACGAGTGAAAAGGATGTAATACACATGCCAAACCTGTTAGTGGCGCTGTGACACTCTGAAAGCGGAAACACGTGGCAGACCGAAACCAAACACTGGGCATGCGCAGTTTCTCAGACAGCCTGTAAACAGAAAACTTGGCAGGAATTATGAGGGCCGAACTGGACCGACAATGATGTGGAACTGTTGCTTCGAGTCATACTGGATTATAAAACCAGAATAAAGTGATGTGCTGTGTCTTTCAGCATTTGTTGTTCTTCTCGAAAAAGAAGAAGCAGATTTTGCTGCAATAGCAACAGTAGGCTCATTATCTTCAGCAGGACAAAAGCAACAATGTACGGCGCCATTGTTGTTTCCTTGTTTGGGGTTTTAGTACAAGCGCGTTTGTAAAGGGATGGAGATACAATGCAAGAGTTTTCATAGAAGCCGGGGCGAAGCCGTAACTGCGGAGCCGGGAAAACGGTGTCTTTGTGTTGATGATACGCCATTTTGATAAAGTATTTATGACGGGATGTCACACGGTTTTTACCGCTCACACGCCAATTTGCGCATGCAATTACACACTTTCACGCTTACCAACAATTCAGCCTGCCATAAAACTTGCTATTCTGAATGAAGGATTTCTTGGTTTTTTTTTGTTTGTGCTGCGTTTTGTGCTGTTTTGTGCAGTTAAAAAGAACAATTGTGATACTTTTGTTTTTGGGATATTAACAATTAAAGTTTTGAGCTATTACATAATCGGTCTGTGAACAAGCCAAATGAAAATGAAACCAATGAATGAAACCCAAATAGTCTCATTTTGAGCGTCCTTGTTTGTGCTATTGGGTTCAGTTAAAATCAAATTTCGAGCTGCTTTCGTTTTGGAAATATGGGTTTCTTAAAGGTCACCCAAAGGTCACGTAGCCCCCCGACATGGTCCGAATGAAACCAAATTCCTTTTGGGAAATGGATGGAATTCATTTCGGAAAATGTTGTGTACTTCGACAAATCAGACACTAAAAAAAGACAATATACGATCTTGAAGCCTGGCTCCTGGACTCATGTTATCAATGAGCACATTTGGGAGGCAATGAAATGTCGATGCACATTTATTTTCAAACGAGCCAAAGTCTATCCGTCAATCAGGAGCAGCATATTGTCATAAAAGGCTACTGCAAAGAATGTCATAGTCATCTCCACATAGCATGTAACAGAGAGCCTGCATTCAACATCCGAATGGTGCTCAAATGTTGCATCACAAACGCAGATGACTCCCTGCATACTGGCTGTTCAAAGCGCTACATGTCTGGAAACACGCGTGTGCAGATAGCGAAGGAACTGTGCGAAGGCAGGATGGAACCCCATGTATGGATGGCAACACAGGCGCAAAAGCTGATGTCCTATAGAGATCCTGAGCCACCTCATTTACCGAATTTGGCCTCGCTGCGCTAAGCAAAACAAGAGAAAAATGATTTGCAATTTGGTGACAAAGATCCCATTAATTCACTGCAGCTCTTAAAATACAGTGCACCTCACAGTGGTAGCATTAAAGACATTGGACTAGACCAGTTTTTCTGCCATTATTGGAGTCAGACACAAATGCATGTCTACAAGACCGTAATAAAGAAAAGCCACCAGTCAGTATGCTTTGATGCAACTGGATCAGTTGTTAGAAAACTGATAAGACCAAATGGCTCATCCGGCCATATCTTCTTGTATCAGGGTGTTCTGACAGGAAATGTGAGTGTCCCCGTGGTGCAAACGATGTCAGAGAAACACGATGTTAATGCCATCACACATTGGCTCACAGAATGGATTTGTGCAGGTGCACCTGTTCCAAAATAAGTTGTTAGTGATTTTTCTCTGGCCATTCTTGGAGCTATGGTGAAGGCTTTTACCCCTCACCCTGACCTGAAGACCTACATCAATGAATGCTTTAAAATCTTACTTGGGAACCAAGCTGCCAAACTACCACCTTGTTTTGTAAGGGTTCATGTCGCACACTGCATCAAGATGATCTGCAACTGGGACCGCCTGAAGAATAAAAAACATCGGAATAAAGGTTTCTTTGTTAGGTCAGTGGCACAGCTCCTGAAGTCACAATCCTTGGAGCATGCAAAAGAACTTATACGCACTATCACTATTGTGGCATTAAGTGAAGCAGAGGGTAATGACAGTTCTGGAGCTCCTTTAACATCAGAAAGGTGCAAAAAATACCTGAAAGCACAAATCACAGAAGAGTTTGTCACCATTCCAGATGACAAGATTCCACTCAATGGGACAAAAAAAATGATACTATTTGAGCAGAGTTGTGCACAGGTTGGGGGGCCACCTTCACACCTGTCACACACCTTAATGGTTAATAACTCCAAAACAAAAGTGACAAAAATGATAGTTTAAACTGAACCTAGTAGCACAAACGAGGACGGTCAAAATGAGACCGCTCGTGTTTCATTCGGAGCTTGTTGACAAGTGAGCGACCTCAGGTGACCTTTAATAAATGTGTAATAACTCAAAAACAAACTCTGAATAAATTTTTATTTTACCAGCACAAAACTCCACTCAACGAGACGAAAAAAATTAGACTATTTGAGCAGAGTTCTGCACAGGTTGGGGGGCCACCATCACACCTGCCACACACCTTTGATGGTTAATATCTCCAAAACGAAAGCAATGCGAAATTTGATTTTAACTGAACCCAATAGCACAAACAAGGACAGTCAAAATGAAACTATTTTGGTTTCATTCAGAGCTTGTTGACGGACCGATTATGTAATAGCTCAAAACTTGAATTGTTATTATCTCAAAAACTAAAGTAGCACAATTGTTCATTTTAACTGCACAAAACAGCACAAACGCAGCACAAACAAATGGGATTATTTTGGTTTCATTTGGAGAAAATGGGGGGCTGCATGACCTTTGGTTGACCTATAAAAGAAACTGTAATAACTCAAAAACGAAAGTACCACAAACGCTAATTATAAATTGCATAAAACAGCATAAACGCAGCACAAACCAATGAGACCATTTGAGCAGAGTTTTGCGCAGGTTGGGGGGCCTACTTCACTCAGGTCTCCTCGAAAGCTTTGTCTTTTTCCTATCTTGCATACCCGACGGTGCAGCTACAGCGTTATCATTATCCACATCACTCCCTTTCAAAGGTGACTCAGCCATCATTGACGTGCTACGATGTCATTTGTCTGCCTAACGCGCGGGCAATGCACTCGGAAAATCAACCACCATCAATGCTAACTACATTTATTTGTTCTTAAACTAGATGCCTAAACAGTCGGCAGTAAACAGGGATTCCATTAATGCAGTTTTCTGCAATGCTAAAGAGGCCATACTGCAAAATGGGAACATTGCCACTCCAAAAGCCAGTATATGGACAGTGCTGAGTGACCAGCTTGCCAAACATGATCACCGCAAAGGCCCTGTACACCGTTGTTAAATTAAACAGACACAACATCTGGTCAACAATAGGGTTCAGTCAGCAGACGACTGATCCTGAAACTACAAGTGACAGAAATTCAACAGGGTCCCTTTCTGACGGAGCAAATTGTCTGGCTTTCCAGTTTGAAATTCCTTTTGGAAACTGGATGGAAATTTTTCCGGAAAATGTTGTGTACTCCGACAAATCAGACACTACAAAAAGGTAATATACGATCTTGAAGCCTGGCACCTGGACTCATGTTATCAATGAGCACATTTGGGAGGCAGTGAAATGTCGATGCACATTTATTTTCAAAAGAGCCAAAGTCTATCCGTCAATCAGGAGTTATATTGACATAAAAGACTACTGCAAAGAATGTCATAGTCATCTCCACATAACATGTAACAGCCCAATAGTGCCTAAATGTTGAATCACAAACGCAGATGACTCACTGCATACTGGCTGTTCAAAGCGCTAAATGTCTGGAAACACACGTGTGCAGATAGCGAAGGAACTGTGCGAAGGCAGGATGGAACCCCATGCATGGATGGCAACACAGGCGCAGAAGCTGATGTCCTATCGAGATCCTGAGCCACCTCATTTACCGAATGGGGTTATTTTGGTTTCATTTAGAGAAAATGGGGGGCTGCATGACCTTTGGTTGACCTATAAAAGAAACTGTAATAACTCAAAAACGAAAGTAGCACAAACGGTAATTTCAATTGCACAAAACAGCACAAACGCTGCACAAACAAATGAGACTATTTGAGCAGAGTTTTGCGCAGGTTGGGGGGCCAACTTCACTCGGGTTTCGTTGGAGAGGTGCTGCTTTTGCTATTGAAAGAACACAAAAGCAAAGGAGTAATTTTTTTAAACATGCGAGCAAAATAAAAGCAAAATTAAGAACATTTTTGTTATCAAATACGAATGTTTCTGTGGTCAAACAACAGTTATAAGGTTTGAAACCCTTGTGTGAAAAAGCTTCCTCTCTTCATTATACTTTATTAACTTTAACTTTAATTTGCCTGAAGAGGAGCAGCACAGGCAAAAGGTCTGGTTTGAGGTGAAAAAAGGCTGCTAATGATGAATTTTTAAGAGATGTGCACAGTTGGTTGAATGGAAACTGCGGCGGTGACGTGAATGAAAATGAATGCAACAATGTTAAAACAGAGGGATGTGATGATTTATATCCTGAGGACAGCGTTTCAAATGTTACTAGTGAGCATTCAAGCAAGTACAGCCGCACATCTGGATCCACAACGTCTATGTTACACCAACAAGCCCTGGCAGATCAAGCTGCTTTATTTGCAAAGGCCGCTGCTCTTACAAGGAAACATGAGTTGGAAGAAGCGGAACAAAGGCACTGGTTGGAAGCTGACAAAATAAGGAAACACAAGGAACAATTAGAAATGGAGGCTGAAAAAGCCACTGTTGCAGCTTGTTTGTCTGTGTTGGAGGATGGAAGGATGGGAGGAAAATCAAGCTCTAATGGGAGAAACCCCTATGTTGTTAAGGGAAACATAGAGCAAAGATGTAATGTCCTTAACACACAAGTGAAGGCTTTTATGCCCGAGCCAACCACAATGACTGCTCAGGCAAATCTAACAGCGGGGCCATCATCTGCACCTTACATGGAACCTCAAGTGTTCAACATGGTGAACTCTTGTGCACAGGGTCTAATGCAATACCATAACCTGCCACTAGATGCCACTGTTAAATCTCAGTTACAAAAATAAAGGCTGAGTTGGCTACTTTCAGAAACCAGTTTGGGAATAGTGTGACAATGTCAAAGGCCATCTCTATTCAGCCTGCAGCGCCACAAGCACAATTGTCGCACAACACACAAATACAACAACAGTTACCCACTCCACAAGCTTCAGACATAGCTGCTGACCCAATCTGTACCATCACGCAAAAACAGAATGAAATTACAGCCATGCTTGTGCAGCAACAGTTGGCAGCCACTCTGCCTCAGCGTGACATCTCAGTTTTTGATGGTGACCCCCTGCAGTTACACAAATACAACAACAGTTACCCACTCCACAAGCTTCTGACATAGCTGCTGACCCAATCTGTACCATCACGCAAAAACAGAATGAAATTACAGCCATGCTTGTGCAGCAACAGTTGGCAGCCACTCTGCCTCAGCGTGACAACTCAGTTTTTGATAGTGACCCCCTGCAGTGCATTTCATTCATGAGAGTATTTGAGCATCGCGTGGAGCAAACAACCAACAACTATTTGGATTGTCTGCATTTTCTAGGGCAATACACCAGAGGGAAGCCAAAAAAACTGGTGAGGAGCTGCATGCACATGCCACCACAGCAGGGATATCAGAAGGCTAGAGAACTTTTAATGGAGAATTTTGGAAGTGAAAATCAGATAGCCTCTGCTTACATTAACAAAGTTTTTGCTTGGCCAACTATAAAATCAGAAGATGTTCAAGCACTGCAGGACTTTACTTTGTTTCTCCGCGAATGCTCTAATGCATTGTCTGAAATACAATATATGGAGGAGATGAATGCCCCATCCCACATGAGGGAAATAATCATGAAGTGGCTGTACAAGCTGCGAGAGGGCTGGAGATCAACAGCTTACAAGCTGCAGGAGCACAGAGGCTTCAGAGCTACTTTCCTAGATATGGTTAGCTTCTTGGAACGACAAGTTAAGATCCTGTCCCATCCTCTGTTTGGCGACATCTCTGACAGCAAACCCAGCCGTGTGCCTGCATACAAGACACCATCAAAGGTTAACATCAAAGGCAGCAGCTTTGTAACATCCATCACAACCACCAGCATCCCTGCCCTGACATCCCTGTCATCCCTGACATCATTCCTGTCTCAACTGGCAACATTCCCCGTCAACAAGATTTGGAGAAATGGTAAAATTTGAAGGACATTAAGCTCCTAGTACTGGACACCAACGTGGGGCTCTTGATTGGGAGAAATGTACCAAAGGTAATGGAGCCATGGAAGATAATAAACAGCCAAGGTAATGGACCATATGCAGTGAAGACTTTATTGGGATGGGTCATAAACAGACCCTTGAGTAGTGTAGTTAGCGATCAGGAAAGCTGCCCAACTGTCTATACTAACAGAATATCTGTTGCCAAGCTGGAGGAGCTGTTGGTATCTCAATACAATCAGGAGTTTAATGACAAGGCACTAGACAAGCAGCATAAAATGTCAATTGAGGACAAGAAATTCATGGAGATCATAGATAGATCAGCTTGTTTATTGAAAAGACATTACTGCATGGACCTGCCCTTTAAGAAGGGTCATATCAATATGCCCAACAACCAGTCCATTGTGGAGAAACGTCTTCAGAGCCTCAAAAGAAAATTTGAAAGAAATGGGACTTATAAGGAGGAATACACAGCATTTACGACTGAGCTCATCAACAGAGGCTATGCTCAAGAGGGACCTCAATATCAGCTAGGTTGAGGGATGGATGTGTGAGGTATCTGCCCCATCCTGACGTCTACAACCCGAGAAAAGGGACCTTGTGAGTTGTATTTGATTGTGGAGCAAGCTATAAAGGCACCTCACTGAACAGCCAGCTTCTACAGGGGCTGGATCTTACCAATTCTCTTTTTGATGTGCTGACTCTGTTCAGGCAGGAGACCATCGCTCTGATGACCGACATTGTTTCAGGTGAAAGTGTCTTCAAAGCATGTAGACTTTCTCCGCTTCCTGTGGTGGCCCTCGGGAGACACATCAGTTAGCCCGGTGAGTACTGCATGACAGTTCACATATTCGGAGCCGTTTCATCTCCAAGCTTTGCCAACTATTACAACACTCTAAAAAGGACAGCGGCAGATCATGTGACCAAGTATGAAAAACAAGTGGTCGACACTGTTTATTCAAATTTTTATGTGGACGACTGTTTGAAATCGGTGGCCACACAGTCCGAGGGGGTGAAATTGGCGGCAGACCTCATTGACCTCTACTTAGAAGGTGAGTTTCAGCTATTGAAGTGGACTAGTAACAGTCGGGCTGTTTTGTCATCCATTCCAGAGGAGAGGCGCTCAAAGACCACCAGGCAGCTTCATATGGAGCAAAATAATTTGCCCGTAGAGAAAGTACTGGGCCTGAGCTGGTGCCCAGAGAGTTATTAGTTTATCTTTCAGCTCACAATGGAAGAAAGACCACACACAAGTTGTGGCCTCCTCTCAATGGTCACCTCAATCTATGACCCACTGGGGTTCTTGGAACCATATACTTTGCTACCTAAGCTGCTGCTGCAGGAAATGTGCAGACAAAAGTTGTCATGGGATGATCCCATTCCAGAAGAAATGTCAAAGTGTTGGACCTCATGGCTCCAGGATCTGGAGAAAATAGCATCCTTTAAAATGGAGCGCTGTATGAAACCCCGCAGCTTTCAAGGCCTCCTGCAGGCCCAGCTGCATCATTTTTCCAATGGCAGCGATTGTGGCTATGGTACGGTGTCTTACCTGAGGCTACAGGATGATAAGGGACGTGTACATCTAATGAGATCCGACAATGGCACTAATTTAATTGGTGCAGAGTGTGAACTTAGGGAAGCTTTAGTAGCCATAAATGACAGCAAAATCCACCAAGCTTTGTTGTCACAGGAGATTGACTGGATTTTTAATCCTCCTGCTGCATCTCATCATGGAGGTATGTGGGAGCGTCTCATCAGAATGGTCAGAAAGGTGCTTTCCTCTGTTCTACAACAGCAAACACTAGGTGATGAAAGCCTTCAAACCAGTCTGTGTGAAGTTGAAGCCACCCTCAATGGACGACCCATCACAAAGGTCTCAGAAGATGTGAATCATTTGGAAGCTCCCACTCCAAATCACATTCTGTTGCTCAAAGGAAATGCTATTCTTACTCCTGGTGCTTTTCAAGACAGTGGCCTGTACATCAAAAAACGTTGAAAGCAGGTTCAATATCTCTCAGACCTGTTCTGGAAAAGGTGGACAAGAGAATACTCTCTCTTGCTGCAACAAAGACAGAAATGGTCCAAACCTCGGAGGAGCTTTGCAGTTGGTGAAATTGTGGTGGTTATGGATCATAGTGCTCCTTGTGGTTCCTGGATTCCGGGAAAGATTACAGGTACTTACCCAGATAAAGTTTGACTGGACTGTACCACTGAAGACAACTCAAAAGACCTATCTCCAAGATAGGTACAAGATACTAGCAGATATAGACACTACAAGAAGCCGTTTGAGGAAAAGGAAGCAATTTCCTGCATTAAGCAACATGCTCTTAGGCACCTTTTTTTGTTTGAAGTTTAATTGTGCTGTGTACACAATTGTGGCTGGTGTGTAGTAGCCATTTATGTTTGTTTGTGTTTAGTTAATTTGGTTTGTTTCGGGTTTTGCTATTTGTCGAACACTGGTGTCTGTATAGAGGTGTGGTATATAAAGGTGCGAAAGCGACAGTGCATGAAATCAGGGTGACGGGAGGTCACACGGTTTCTACAGCTCACACGCCAATTCATGCTTGCAATTACAAACTTTCACGCCTACCAAGCATTCAGCCTGCCATAACACTTGCCATTCTGGACGAAGGAATTCTCGTTTTTTTTCTCTTACACAATAAATAACACTTTTAATTCAACCATACCTGTCTGGACGTTATCTCCTTGGAGCGCGTTATTGCCTCAATTCCCCGCACCTGGAAGCGACTAGAGCAAGACTTGGTAGTCACTACACCATGTGTTGTGTCATTAAATCTAAGTACATAAGTTCCTGATTTGAATACTTTGTTGAGCGTGCTCTTTCAACGTTAATATCAATGTTTGTATTATTGAATGTAATCTTCTTTTTGTTCTGCGTTGTATCTTCTTTTATCCTTGTTGTCATGATCATATGATGTTTAGTATGTATCCAGATCATTGATATCTTTGACAACCAACACTCCTGCTTTTCCTGGACCTCCATGTAGCTTGATGTATATTTTTCCGTTGGTGCTCCAAGTACTTTGTATCTTTCCCTGCTTTCTCAAGTCTTGTGCTTTCTTGGCAATGTCAGGGTTGTAATTTTGTCAGATGCTCATTTAAGTAGACGTTTGTGCCTTTCAAGTTCTTCCTCTGTTTCAGCAGTGCAGTTTTGAATTCCCTGTTGGTGAACATGATGATGACAGGTGTGGTGTTGTTTCTGCCATACAGTGGGATGCAAGTATCAATGGTGTTGATATCTGCAGTATATCCACCTCCTTTAATTGTAGGAAGCTGACAATCTGTTGCTTTGCTGAAGGAACATTCATTCCATCTGGTTCGCCTCTGTTATGAGCTTCTCTATCTTTTGACCCGGGTGTAATTCTGAGCCCTGTGAGGATCACATCATTTATAGTAGCCCCAACAAGTGTCATGCTACTGATGTGCTGCCGTAGATGCTAGTTACGACGCGCTAGGCGGCTGAGGTAGAATCTGTTACCTTGTGTGTAAATAATTCAGTCCAAGAGCCATCTTCATTGTAGCAAGCACCGTTTTACTTTGGCTTGTTGCATGTTCACAAAGTCCCATTACATCACAAGTTAGGGTTTTACAAACACTCCGCTTACAGCGGTTGAAACATGTAAGCCTTTCCGGGTCAGCACATAACAACGTCCAGTTACCCCCCTGTTTTATACACGTAACCAAGCCACATCCACCAGGTGATACGACCATATACAGTATTTGGCTCCTACATCGTTCATTCGTCAATTCTGATCCATCTCATCCATTATAGTTTTCATTTGCTCAGTAATGTTATCCTTTGCTTCTTTCTCTTCCTCCAAAGCGCTGCGCCAGGCGGCATTATCCTTCAATAGTGTCCTTATATCCTCCTGTAGAGCATTGATGTCGTTGCATAATGCATTATTTACTTCCTTGGGGGTTTTAACCTCCTTGAGGGTGTTACCGGCACCATATCTAGGGGAATCTGGACCAGCAGCCAAGGGTACACAGGCTAGAAAGCACTGTGTAGCCAAAAAAAATACTGTCAACAATAGAGAGAGATCTAAAATTAGCAACTTCTCATGCCTGAGCTCTTTTATTAATGAGCAGTGCATGGCTGAACCTAATCGCTAGTCTCCCTATTGAATCATTCCACACCATTATGCCCCTCTGCTGGTGTAACCATGTAATTACACTTCCAAAGTGAAATTAACAGCAAAAAGTAGTTAGTAAAGTTCAGTTGATAACAAAAATTGTGTGGGGTGCCTGTTTAATTTACAATTCCGCCTGTACCGTTTCCAACCTACTACACTCTCCCTTGCTTTAAGAGATGTCTCCCGGCATCTAGAACCAATCTACTGTGATGTTGATTAGGAAATGTGATTGTCAACGTAAACTCAGTAGCGCGTCAACTACTAGTGTCTAGGCAGTTCCTGTCTGTATAGTCAAACACCTTAACATGTCCATACTTGGGTTTGATAGCCATAAGGTCCAGGACTGGCTAGGTAACAAGGTGCGACATATGGAACACTAACAAACATCATATTCGTTCCTGGCCTCCAAGGCTGATAAGAAGGTTGTCCAAGATGTTCATACGTGAGTAATTCACGTGCTTTTTTTTCTCTGCTAGACCTCCGAATTGACCACACCTCTTCATCTGGTGGTTCATCAGCAGGCTGATTGTTGTCTACTGGCTCATCAGGAATCAACTCTTCCACAACTTCCTCTCTCACTTCCTCATCGAGTATTTCTTCCACTGGTGGTGTCAGGGCCACCAAAGGAATAGAGTTTGGTACCACCTCCAGTTCTGATTCAGGTGAGTGCTGGGTTCGAGCATTCTTCTGTACTTGGTCTCTTGGCTGAAACTCTGGGGCTAGGGCACGGAGTTCACATTGTGGTCTGGGCTGAGGAGCTGTGTGTCTGACTTTCCGGCCATAAACCGGTAGGGTTCTGAGGCAATATGAGCCTTCATCTTCATCTGAGATTTCTGTTTCCTGACCCACTGTCTCATGTGTGTCTGTCTGTTTTCTTCTGCGTTTGGCTTTGTTGGGCACCTTATATATATTGTTGTCAGTTTCCAATGGCAACTCATTTACAGGCAATAGCAGATTACGGTGCAGAACTCGGGAAGTCTGATCCCCTGTTTCAGATTGAATCCTGTATACAGGTCCATCTCCAACTTTTTCAACAACACGATGGATTCTTTTCTCCCAGTAAGCGCGAAGTTTTCCTGGGCCACCTCTCTCTGACATATTTCTGACAAGCACCCGGTCTCCGGGTTGTAAACAGATGCCCTTAACACGCAGATCGTAGTATTTTTTTCCCTTGGCTGAGCTCTTCTCACTGTTATCAGAAGCGATTTTATATGCTTCCTGCATGCGATCAGCCCATTTCTGTGCATACTCGTGTCTAGATCTTACTTCCTTATCTACTTTTAGGTCAAAGAGCAGGTCAATAGGCAACCGTGGGTCTCTACCGTACAAGAGAAAAAACGGCGAATAGCCGGTTGCCTAATGTCTTGTGCAATTGTACGCGTGAACTATGTGGGGAAGGTGGTCTTTCACTCTTATTTTGTCTCTTCCGACAGTGTGCGAAGCATCTGTAGAAGTGTCCTGTTCAAGCGCTCAACAGGATCTCCTTGTGGGTGATATGGGGTGGTTCGGGAATGGGAAATTCCTGCTAGTTGCTGAAGTCTCTGGAAAAGGCTATTTTCAAACTCCCGACCCTGATCATGGTGCAACTTTTCAGGGTACCCAAAGCGTGGAATAAAATCATAAAATATTTTCTCAGCTGCTGTCCTGCCTGACTTATTTTTGGTAGGATAGGCTTGAGCGAAGCGAGTGAAATGGTCAACTATAACCAAAATGTATTCATAGCCACCTTTACTCGGTTCCAAATGGAGGTAGTCAACAGAGATGAGCTCGAAAGGGGCGCTTGTTTTTATACATCTCATGGGCGCTTTCTCTGCGATGCTAGGTTGTTTCTGTTTAATGCACTGGCATCTGCGAGTAACATAGTCTTCGATATCACGCTGCATAAATGGCCAATAAAATCTTTCTCTCGCCAAATGAACAACTTTGTCTACACCAACATGTCCCAGATCATTATGCAGGTGTTTTAGCACAATCTGCTTCAAATTGCCAGGAAGAACCAACTGTCTTCGTTGTCCTGTCAGTCGGTACAATATTCCTTTGTCCAGTCTGAGTCTCTTCCATTCATGTACTAGTCTGCGTGTTTCCACTTCCATTTGCTTCTTGTCTCCATAATTTGGCTTCCATCCTCTCTTTTTTAAGTTAATCACCTCACTGATTGGAAGATCTTCTTCCTGAGCTTGTCTTATACTTTCTGGGGAGATCACTGGAATACCTTCAGAAGGTGTGTCAACCCAATCAAAATTCACCTCTAATGCAGCCATCCATGGCACATTACCCTCCTGCTGCGCTCTATCCCCCTGCCAGATGGCTGATATTACATCTGGAAGTATGGTCTCAGAGAAGTCTGCTAAGTGGTCATGTAGTGGGACTGGACATCGAGAGAGAGTATCAGCGTCTGTGTTTGACTTGCCTGGCCGATATTTGATGGTAAAATGGAAGTCAGCTAATTCACCTACCAAGCGATGTCCCACTGGGCTGTTGTTAAAACATAAGTCAGGGGATTATTGTCCGTGTATACAGTGAAGCTGGGCGCATAATAGAGGTAGTCCCTGAATTTATCACAGATTGCCCACTTCAACGCCAGGAACTCAAGCTTTCCGGAATGAAGATGGTAATTCTTCTCAGAACCTGTGAGTGTCCTGGAACCAAAAGCAATGACATTAAGCTGATTTCCATTTTGTTGATAGAGCACGGCGCCAAGGCCTTCGTTCGATGCGTCCGTGTGCAGGACAAATGGCAAACTGAAGTCTGGATAGGCCAGTATGGGTGGACTGGAAAGCATGTCAACAAGATGCGATACAACAGCACTATGTTCGGGCCCCCACAAGACAGGGGTTTTGGATGAGAGCTGACCTCTACTTGTACCCTTTATCTTAGCTTTGGTAGAGCTATATGGATTAACTCCTTGGCTCGACTCACATGGGCTTTCTATGAGTCTAAAGAGAGGCCTGGCTATTCTAGAAAAGTCTTGTATGAAGTTCCGATAATAGCCTAGAAACCCTAAGAGAACTCTGACCTCTCCCACATTCTTTGGTTCTTTGTCTTTCAAATGCTGCACTGCCTCAAGGTCTTTGGGGTCCATTTGAACACCCTTGCTGGTCACAAGTCGGCCCAAGTATCTAACCTGTCTCTGAAACAGTTCACATTTTGTTGGACGTAATTTTACACCTTCTTCTCGCAGGCCGCAGAGAACTTGCCTCACATCATTAATGTGGGCCTGAAAAGTCTTTGAAAAACACAGTACATCATCTAAGTATGGGACACAGCACTCGTCCCTAAGACTGCCAAGGACTCCCTCCATGCACCTCTGAAAGGCAGCTGGGGCATTGGTAAGGCCAAAAGGGAGGCGAATCCACTCATAAAAACCCCAGGGTGTGCTAAAAGCAGTTAAATGCCTGGAATTCTCATCAACAAAACCTTGGTGGTAAGCACTGCCTTGATCCAGTATTGAGAACCATGAGTGCCCCCCAAGATTATCTAACAGATCTTGGATGGGAGGGAGAGGGTGGCTTTCTGGAACTGTTTTTCTGTTCAGGTTGCAAAAGTCAACACATAGCCGCAGGGTTTTATCTTTTTTTCTTACGCATACTACTGGCGATGAATATGCCGAAGTAGACTTTCTGATCCAGTTATGGTTAAGCAGGTTCTGGATATATTCCTTGACTTCTCTAAACAATGGTTTAGGGACTGAATTGTAAGAGGTTTGGAACGGTGTTTCATCCTTCAAGTGAATCTTCAGCTGCAACCCGGGGAGACAACCAATATCAGAATCCTCCTTCGCAAACACATCGGACTCTTCATATAACATGTCTCTCAAAATCTTTTGTTCGTCCCCTTCCAAGTGCGACAAATCAACCGGTGGATGCCATTTGGGTTTTGCATTTTCTTTTCTCTCATACTTCTGTTCTTTTGTTCTTCCCTCTGTATCTGTAGTTAGTTGTGCAATGTGTGTGCTCACACTGGGTGGCTTGGTGCAAGTTGGGAAACAGTGAATTGGTTTGCCTTCAGTGACTCTCTCCAGTGAGCCAAGAATTGTCCTTTTTGCAAGGTAGATTTCATGTTTAGTAGAGTTCTGCATTGGGATTTTAACAAATTTTGTGGACCCGCTTGGAACATCAACTAAGGCTGGCTCTAAACCCTCAGGACATTTACTGATGCCATTGGGTTGAAATTGCATAGTCCCACCCATGAAAAACCCCTTTAATCGACACTTTACCTCACAAATCTGTCTTGCTGGAATAACCATTCCTCGCTTCCCTGTTCTCAAACTGCACTCAGAAGGATTGTCCTCAGGGGCTGAAATCTGAAGCGCAGAAACCAAGGCTTCAACTGCACTGTCACTGCCACTTAAAGCTTCATCTACTCCATCCCCTTGCTCCTCGTTTGTCTTGGTTATCTCAGCTAAAACATTACTGCCTAACAGAGGATAGTTCAGACTGTTATTGCTAATCAACACAGGAACTTGTATAGTCACATGGCCATAAGTTTTGCTACAGACCTGGAGTTCAATGTCTGCCCATCCATCAAAGGGAACATCAGTGCAGCCATTAGCTGCACTGATCTCGAGTGGCTGATCAGGAAGGAGGAATTTGAGTGGCTGAATTTGAACATTGGGAAGTGCTTTTTCCATCTAGCCTTTTCCCACCATAGTCACCTGAGCACCAGAGTCGAGTAGCATGTTGAGAGGGATACCATTGAGGGCACAAGAGACTATACACCACTTTCCTATGAGTTGTGCTAAGTGTTTTTGTTTTGGTGGTCGCAGGGATTTGGTGGCTTTGCAGGGATTGACCGCTCGTGAATAGCAGGTTGGTGTTGGGGATTCCTCAGCCATCGAGGTCACTGACTTCCCCGCTCCAATGACCTCCCCTCGTTTCCCGACGTCCTCTTTTGAAGACAACCGACAGCTTCATCTCATCAACAGTTAGATTACTTTTGTTAATTAACATTTCTCTGAAGGTGCCAGGTTTGATGACCTTAACTACTGATCGAATTACTTCAGACTCTGTAAAGCCTTCGTTAAAACCTTCATCTATTTGTTTACAAAGGTTACTATAGGATAAATCTGACCCAACATCAGACATTTGTCCACCATGTAGTTTGAATTCTCTGTGCGGAAGCATAGCTGTGCCATCCTTGAATCTCCGCATCGGATCACTGACATTGGAAGACAGGGTCACCCGACCTACAGGCATTTCACCGGAGCGGACGTCTGCTTCTGCCAAGGGGTTCCCAGCTGGTGTCCCACTGAGTCTTTCTGTTGGTGATGCCAGTTGAGGAATGTCTGTTTCATCCGAAGGTGAGTTGAGTTGAATTTTTCTGTTCTCCAGCAAGGATGGCTGCGCCTGGATTTGTCTCGGTGGATGAGTGGTGACAACTTCTGTCTCCAGCGACGCGGCCTGGCTATCGTCAACGGCTCCAGTGTGAGCAGTGCATGGCTGAACCTAATCGCTAGTCTCCCTATTGAATCATTCCACACCATTATGCCCCTCTGCTGGTGTAACCATGTAATTACACTTCCAAAGTGAAATTAACAGCAAATAGTAGTTAGTAAAGTTCAAATGTTAACAAAAATTGTGTGGGGTGCCTGTTTAATTTACAATTCCGCCTGTACCGTTTCCAACCTACTACAAGGGCAGCACGCAAGGCAGTATTTCTTCTAATACTGTCTTGATATCATTCTGCAGAACTCTAACATCCTTGCGTAATGCTCTATTTTCTTCCATATGGTTTTTAGCTTCCTTGAGAGCAGCACACAAGGCAGCATTTTCTTTCAATAGTGGCTTTATATTATCCTGCAAAGCCTTGATATCAGTGTGTAGTGCTCTATTATCTCCCATAGGGTTTTTAACCTCTTTAAGAGCAGCACATAACGCAACATTTTTATCTTGCAACTTCTCGATTTCTTCTTTTAGAGCTTTAGTTTCTTTGCTCAGTGCTCTATTTTCCTATTTTCCTCCATAAGGTTTATGACATTACCATGGACCCCTAGGATCTTTTCGATGATACTGACATTCTGCGATTGTACATATGGAATCTCCTACTCCATCTGTCTTAGATTCTTATAGTTTTGCGTTCAAGACTCCCTGAAATTTTCCTCTTCTTCTTGTTTTTCTGATGTACTCGACTCATGGCTGTAGTCGTCGTCCCCCTCCACATTTGGCAACAAGACTGAAGCTTATGATTTTGAGTCCATGTATCCAGGACCAGAATCCTTTACAATTGTAATAGATGCTTGCAATATTTTCTTTTTTCTTTTGTTTGGCATTGTTGCTAGGCAACTGCTTTAAACTTCAGTGATTAGCTGGTTAGCTTTCAGCGCATCTAACTCGTTTATTTCAAGGAATCTGTACCTCTCGCCAGTCCAAGTTGAGGGAATCAGCAACCAATTGTGATCTTGTGTTCATGAAATGTATTCAGAAAAGCACTAAAATAGTTGTAGTTTATAGGATCCTCAGCAGAGCCCTTGCCATCCTCTCCAGTCAACAAAAGGAAAAAAAAACCCGAAAGAAAACGACAAGAATGTCGTAGTTGTTGTCAGAGCAAGGGTGGAGGTGTGCGATCAAGGTCATGGTCTACTCTGAGACACCGAGGCACTGTAGGATAAGAAGAAAAAAAACATTCTGAGAAGCCTCGTCTGTTCTTTTCATGTCAGTGTGTATTTTAGATGTTTCGTATGTCACTATAATCGATGCAACCTATAGTTGCAAGAAGCGCTCTCAAAGTTTTTAGCTTTTTTTTTCTTTTTTTCTTTTTCTCATCATTCCATGCTTGAAAAAAAACTTGAATGTTCTTTGATGTTTTGTCTACTTTGGGATGACGATAGAAGGTAGTGAGTACAGCTTATGGTTCTTTAAGCAATGGCGAAAGAAGGTAAAGATTGAACAAGCATAGTCTGGCGTCTGAGATGGACTTCTTTTTTTTTTAAATCAAATATTACTCCCAACATAAACCTCAACCTGGATACATTTTTCCTTTACCGGGATATCCAAAATGGGGTCAGTGTTGCAAACTCTGTTGATAAGGTCACTCATGTGATCATGTCTGTCTACTTGTACAAAGTGAAGGAGGACCGGAAAGAGAAAAGGTAATGAAAAATTACCATAACCATAACAGTTTGATATTAATGATGATGACTTTTATATTGAAAAAGGGAGTGATTGGAAGCCAGTTGGAAGCCTTGGATTATGATGACTGGCTGCTTTGGACCCAATGGGTTAGACCGCCCTCCCTCCTTCTAGATGTACATGCTAATCAGCGGTTTGTATAAAAGGTTTGTCAAAAAACTCATATGCCAATGACGGTGACTATGCAAGTGATTGTTTCATTTATAATTACTCAAAACTGTGAGTTTTTTAGATGTAACCATTTTTACATTTTTAACAGTTTTCCTGCTCAAGGATTAATGGTACACACTGAATAAATAGCAGAGCATTCCAATGTCTATAAAGTGCATAACATGGCATAACTCTCACAATTACAAGTGCCCCTGAACACCTCGTGGCACAAGGATAACGGAGCAGAAAGGACACACAGCCTGAAGTTGTTTCTTTGTGCATCATATGAACAAATATGTTTGATGGTTATTTTGTGCATTGAGAGTGTTTAAACTTCAACATTTTGTTCATATAAGTGTTCCAATCCCTGCTTGGTGCAGCGGCGAAAACCTGTCCCTGTGAGCGAGGATTCCCTCGAAAATGAGGCTTTATCTATGCTTATGTGTATTTTTGTACTTTGGATACTGCTTTTAATGGCTGTTAAACTCCCCCCTTCAATTTGGTATTAAATTAATATGCAGACCAGAATCATCATTAGTGAACAAATAAAGTGACACTCAAATTTAAGCCGTTGAAATGGAAGGATACCAACATTAGATTGCAATAAACAATATGTAGAATGATTACTTATCTATTTATCAGTGCTCATGTGAAACAGTTCCCAGCAGGGCTGCTGTGCTGCTGGTCACAGTGTCGGACCTGCAGTTCCCCAGTTGCACGTACTGTGGTCTGCCAGTCAAGTAGTCAGTGATCCATTCCACCAGCTGTGAACCTACTCCCATTCGTGTCAATTTGTCCGTAAGGCTGGATGGTGTCAAAGGCGCTGGAGAAGTCCAACAATGTAATCCTGTGTAAGTCCATTAGCTGCTTAGTGACAAAAATAGTAATTCAGACAACGTTGCTGTTCAGTGATTCATTTCAAGGTGCACAATTTTCATTATCAGTTAGAAATATGGCTCCTGTTGTATTCCTTGTCTCCATGGCATCATAGATCACTGTGGATAATACTGTGAATAGACACTTTTTCTTTCATTCGCTGTGTCACAGAAAAGTGTTCCAAGAGAGCTTTCCAAAGCAGCTTCATCTTCTCCTAATTGTGTTCTTTATTCTACTGTAATTGTTACGTGTTTGTCCTTTGTTCAATCTATTTGTTCTATTTGTTGATCGTCACTCTTTATGGCTAAATCTGTCATGTTTTCCTTTCGGCATGGTGTTTAGAGGATATCCTGAGGATAAGGAGAGCAGAACGCCAAAGCAGGTCAGGAAGGAGGTAATTTATTAATAATTCGCTGCTCTGTAGTGGCAAAAACAAGAAACTAGTCCAAAGCAACGCAAAGCAGGCAACAAAAGGCGCAATGCTCCAACAAACTACTCCACAACCAGCTGAACTAAATAATCACATAGAAATTAGGAGCAGGTGCGCTAGAACGAGAAAGCAAAAGGAAACAGAACGAAACAGAACAGGAAGTACTATCAAAATAAAAGCGCAGAAACAGGAACTGAGGAATAAAAGTGAGGGTTGGCTGGAACGGCACCTTTAAGGGCTGGGGCCTTGGGCGCGACTGCAGCGAACGGCGCCCTGGGAGGTGCGACTTCAGCGGACAGCGCCCTGGGAAGTGCGACTGCAGCGGACGGCGTCCTGGAGGCACCACAGGAGCGGTTGCAGCAGACTGCGCCCTGGCAGGCGCAACTGCAGCAATCGGCGCCCTGGAAGGCGCAACTGCTGTGAGGGAACTTTCACAGCAGTTCAATTGTGGACGAGTTCAACTTCAGAACACCAGACGCCTCTTGGCGCCACAGGAACCAGGGAAGGGTGGAGGGAGGTTTGGGGGAGGGAACCAAACTACCTTGTCGGCGTTCCCCCGGCCGAAACCTGACTTCGGGCTGGCGTGTGCGCCAAAGGTCCCGGCCACACCAACGCCATGGGGAAGATAGTGCTGTCTGGCCCCCACACCATGTCATCTAATTCCTCTAGAGTGAGTTTGGCCGTTTCCTCCTCAATCGCCTTAAATAGCATCCAGAAGTCCATCTCCGCGAGGTCATATTCTAGTTAGGGGGCGGGGGGTCACAAACATGACATCCTTTTGTGATGCCCTCACAGCTGCAAACTCCCCAGTTTTAATTACACTTATTCACTATACATAGACTCACAGACACGTCACATTCTTTTTTAGGGTGGTGGGACTCGTGTCACAGGGCGGGCAGAGCTACTGTGGTTCTGCACATTATGTCATGCAGTTTCAGCTCCTCAATTTTAACTGCCTACACACACACATCTCACACCTCATAACACTTTTAGTTGGGTGGGGTTTGTGGGGATTAGAGGGTCCTATTACACCCCTGTTTTCTTGGATGCTCCCTGGGGCGGGAGGTGGTGGGGGGAGTGGTTGTTTTGGTTCTGGGTCTCAGTCGGCAGCAGTGCTGAGAGGAGTGCCTGCGTGCCTGCGTGCGTGCGTGTATGTGTGTGTGCTGTGTCTGTGGAATTCCCGGCGGCCGGGTATGGTGGTATGGCCCTGTGTCTCGAGGGAGATCGCGGTGGTGCTGCTCGCTGCATTGGGGGGGTGGCACATCCAGGTGCATATGTGAAAATGTAGGTGTGTGGGTGTATGCGTGTTGGCATGTGTGAGTGGGGGAAAAAGGGTGGACGAGGCACGAGGGGGGGGGGGTAAACCCATGGACCATCTACGGGCGCCTGCCTCTGGTGTCGGGGAAGGTGATGCCCGCGGCAGTTGTGTCTGGGGCGGCCCGGAGCTCCCGGGGTGTTGAGTATGGCCCTTGCTTTGGGGGGTTGGGTGGCTTCTGGGCCCGGGGGCCCGGGCGCTCGGGGGCAGTTGTCCTGTTTGCCCGAAGCTGGCCGGCCCCCGGTGGGTGTTCCAGCAGTTGGCGCTCGGGCCCCCCTTGTGGCCCTTGCTCGGCTGCCGAGTGGCGTCTGGCCGGGTCTCCCTTGCACCTCTTCGGAGTGGACTCGCGGTTGCCTCTTAGGGGGGCGGGGTTGGGCCTTCCCCTCTGTAGGGAGCCTGCTGGGGGGCCGTGCTCCGGCATCTTCCTAGTCAGACCCTCGCTTTTGGAGGAAGTGTGGTTTGGGATGCATGGCTGTGTTCACCACGAACATCTCCTCATTCTCTGTTTCAGGCTGATGCAGTTATCAAGTCACTGCAGAGTAATGTAGATTTAATGTAGATTTGTTGCACGTGTCATCTGGATGGTCATTGTTCAAGAGATTCTGTTTCTTTTCTCGTTGTTTTTCTTGTATGTTTATCATTATTAGTACATATGTTTGTATGTGTGTATACATATATATGCACAATGTATGTGTGTGTATGTATGTATGTACTGCATGGATATGTGTATGTGCACAGTATGTGTATGTATACGTGTACGAATATGTATGTATGTATGTATGTATATACACGTGTATATATATGTGTGTGTGTGTATATGTGTATGTATATATATGTATATACATACATATATATATATATATGTGTGTGTGTGTGTGTGTGTGTGTGTGTGTGTGTGTATATATATATATATTAGTATTATCATTGTTATTATTATTGTTATTATTTTTAATTATTTTGTTCCCCTATATTTTTGCTCATTTTGCTTTGTGACTGTTCTGGTTGTCGCTGAAATTGTGATTATCATGGTTGTTTATAATATGGTCGAAATATGTTTGTGAGGTTCTTCTGCAACCTTTCTTATATACCCTGCCCCACCCGTCCCTTTAAAATACTAAATAAAAATTAGGAGCAGGTGTGCTAGAACTAAAAAATAAAGGGAAACAGAACAGGAAGTACTATCAAAATAAAAGCGAAGAAACAGGAATTGAGGTATAAAGGTGAACAAGGGCAAAACTGTCACGCAGACTAAAACACGGACCGTGACATAATCGGTTTCATAGTTTCACAGTTTTTCTTTTCACCTTTCCTGTTCAGCAGCTTAGACAGACAGAACCATGTGACACACCGTTTCAGGGCACCCAGAACACTGTTTCCATGTGGATGAAAGCCGGAAACGATAAAATACCTTGCCTTTTTGACTTGAAAACAACATGCAGTATGAGTTAACAGTAGGATTATTTTGCCAAAACACCTTTACAACTAGTGAGTCTGATATAATCCTCCTGTTCCAGTTGAATTGCAAATTTATTGTTAAGACCACCAAACAAAACCCGGTTAGAGGGATGACAGACAGAGAGGAGTGAAAAGACAGCGTTTACCATAATTATCTGTATTTCAAAGCTGAAATTAGCATCAAAAAATAAAAAGACATAAAATGTATTCTTGTCTCAATTAATTGAACACAAAAGAGGTGCAATACATGATGAAAACGTAATAGTTTTTGTATATCATATGCAAATTGCTAATTAAAGTATTACTTGAGCACTATACCCATGCTTACTATATGCCATGACAACAACATACCGTACATGTAGTACATACTTATCTTACATACTTATGATAATTGCCCCCGAACCTCCCCTTCTGATGGTCGAGGTCGCCGCAGCTGCTGCTTCTGTTTTTTTTAAACACAAACAGCAGTGTTCCAAATAATAGCAGTGCAATGTGACTAACCAGATCAAACACTGTTATTGGTATATTTTTATTGCTACATGGCAAACAAGTTACCAGTAGGTGTAGTAGATTATTAGAAAACAAACAAAACCCAGAATTCATTATATGCTCTCTCTTAAAGCTGTGCAAAAAAATAGCAGTGTCTGCCATTGATTACTAAGACAAAACAATTTTGTACAAATGTCTTTTTCTAGGATTTGGCAATCCTGTGAATCACTAAACTAATATTCAGTTGCATTACAGTTTTTTATATAACTGCTTCACATCTGTGTGGCATGAAATCAACCAACTTGTGGCAACTTTCAGCTGCTATTCCACCATTCATCCATCCATCCATCCATCCATTTTCTTCCACTTATCCGAGGTCAGCATAGTCTCTCCAACGTGTCCTGGGTCTTCCGCAAGGCTTCCTACCGGTTGGACATGCCCTGAACACCTCCCAAGGAGACGTTCGGGAGGCCTCTTAACCAGATTACCGCCACCGGGTCTCCGGCGTCCTCTTCCAGCTCCACCGGGAGGACACCAAGGCGTTCCCAGACCAACTGTGAGACATAGTCCCTCCAGCGTGTCCTAGGTCTTTCCCGGGGCCTTCTCCCAGCTGGGCATGCCCAAAACACCTCACCAGGGAGGCGCCCGGGAGGCATCCGGACGAGATGCCCGAGCCACCTCAACTGGCTCCTCCCTGAGGCAAGACCTCACTCCCAACTCGGAGGGTACAGTCCACCCGTTTCCGACTGAGAACCATGGCCTCGGATTTGGAGGTGCTGACTCCTCATCCCAGAAGCTTCACACTCAGCTGCGAACTGCTCCAGTAAACGCTGAAGGTCACAGCGTGATGAGGCCATGTGGACCACATCGTCTGCAAATAGCAGAGAGGAGAACCTAAGTTTAGAGCTTTGCCTGCATCTCGAGGGAGGACCGGGATACTGAGTCCAAATGGGCCATATTTTGTGCCTCCATTGCAGAGGCAGGCAAATGTAATTGCGGCCGCAAGGTGGTCGGTTCGGTGCCAGTTGTGGCGGCAAGCCCCGAACCCAATGATGGACACCGGGGGTTAGGGCTGCTGTCAAGCTGAAGAAGGAGTCCTACCAGGAGTTCTGACAAACCGTCTGACACCTCAGAAAGGGGAAGATGCCCCCAGTTCACACTGTTTACAGTGCGGACGTAGGCTTGCTGACCTCGAATGAGGATATATCCATCCATTCATTTTCTTCCGCTTATCCGAGGTCGGGTCGCGGGGGCAGCAACCTACCAGGGAAGCCCAGAGGTCCCTCTCCCCAGCCATTTTGTCTAGCTCTTCCCAGCGGATGCCGAGGCGTTCCCAGGCCAGCTGAGAGACACAGTCTCTCCAATGTGACCTGTGTCTTTCCTGAGGCCTCCTACCGGTTGGACGTGCCCTGAACACCTCCGCAGGAAGGCGTTCGGGAGGCATCCTAACCAGATGCCCGAGCCACCTCATCTGACTCCTCTCAATGCGGAGGAGCAGTGGTTCTACTCCGAGTCTCTCCCGGATGACAGTGCTTCTCACCCTATCTCTAAGGGAGAGCCCACCACCCTTCGGCCGCTTGTACCCGCGATCTTGTCCTTTCGGTCACTACCCAAAGCTCATGACCATAGGTGAGGGTAGGAACGTAGATCGACCGGTAAATCGAGAGCTTTGCCTTTTGGCTCAGCTCTCTTTTCACCACGACAGATCGGTGCAGAGTCCGCATAACTGCAGACGCCGCACCGATCCGCCTGTCCATCTCGCGTTCCTTCCTTCCATCACTCGCGAACAAGAGCCCGAGGTACTTAAACTCCTCCGCTTGAGGCAGGACCTCATCCCCGACCCGGAGATGGCACTTCACCCTTTCCCGGGTGAGAACCATGGACTCGGACTCGGAGGTGCTGATTCTCATTCCAGCCGCTTCACACTCAGCTGCGAACCGATCTAGTGAGAGTTGAAGGTCACTGCTCGATGAAGCCAACAGGACCACATCATCTGCAAAAAGCAGAGATCGAATCCTGCGGCCACCAAACTGGAACCCCTCAACGCCCTGGCTGCGCCTAGAAATTCTGTCCATGAAAGTA
>QODF01000011.1:120023-146081 GCA_024372805.1 Oostethus manadensis
CTACCAGGGGCATGAAAGCCCCCGACAACTTAGCTCCTAGGATCATTGGGACACGCAAACTCCTCCACCACTTAAAGGTGGTGACTCAGGGAGGAGTAATGACGATATAGTGGAAGGAATACTTTGAGGTCCTTCTCAATCCCACTGACGTACCTTCCCATAGAGGAACCTGAGTCTGAGGATACGTACGTGGACAGTTCTATCACCGTGGCTAAGGTAACACTCCCCAATGGCAAGGCTCTGGGGGTAGACGGGTTTCTCCCTGAATTCCGCAAGGGTTGGGGATGTTGGGGGACTGTCTTGGTTGACATGCCTCTACAACATTGCACGGAAGTCGGGAACAGTACCTCTGGACTGGCAGACCGGGGTGGTGGTCCCCATTTTTAAAAAAAGGTAAACGGAGGGTGTGTACAAACTATAGGGGGATCACACTCCTCAGCCTTCCTGGGAAAGTCTACTCCACGGTGCTGGAGAGAAGGGTACGACCTTTAGTCAAACCTTGGTGACAGGAGTTGCAATGTAGTTTTCGTCCCGGTCGCGGAACACTGGACCAGCTCTACACCCTTGCAAGAGTACTGGAGGGTATGTGGAAGTTTGCCCAACCGGTCTACGTGTGCTTTGTAGACTTGGGGAAAAAAGTCATATAGTTGTATTAATTGTAATATATTTAAAATAGACCTCTCACTTATTTCTGTTTGTTATCAATTCTGCCAATAAATTACAGCAACACGGTGTCAAAAGCTATTTTAAGATCAATACCGATCAATAAATATTGCTATTTTTTTTGTTTCCTTGATTGCTTCTATTAGTGCCTGTTTGTTTGATCTGCCTGCTCTGAAACCATATTGACTATCAGAGAGAAGATTTTGCTTTGCTATGAGTCTGTCCAACCTCTTATTGAGATGTTTTTCCACTATTTTTGAAGGTTGTGGGAGTAGTGATGTTTTCTCTTTTTGTTTTGTTTGCAGGAAGCAGCTGATTGACCTAACCCTGTTTGGAGCCTATCAGTAGGCCCTGCACTCTCTCTCTGTCTGCTCGCCACATTCCACTCTGTGGCAGCCGTCTGTCCGGCCTGCTCCAGAGCCACCCAGTTGCTTCGTGCTGGCTGCTACCATTATCAAAAAATCTAACGCACGTTGAGTTTGTAAGAGAAAAGAGGGCTGTTTGATAGGTGGTGCTTATCACAAGGTGTTTAGAACTTTTATATCAGATAAATTTTAGAACAGTTTACCAGAGAGAATAGCCACAAATTTAAATGAAAATAGAGTGACTGACATGACTAAAGCTGCAATACTAGTTGAGTAAGTGTTATTGCACAAAGCCAATTTATTAACCACCAGTAATTTACCTGGGTCAGAGAAGCCTTATAAAGGGATTATGCTGATTTCAAGCCTTTAGTTATGGAAGGCTTTGTCAGTGTCAGGTGATAGTAAGAAAATACAGGTAAAGATACTACGTGACACTGCAGCATCCTTTATTGATGGGGTTTTGCCCTTAAGTGATCAGATCCTGTTGGTACTAAGGTTCCTGTGTTTCGTTTCAGTTTACGGGATGGTTCTTTTACACAACATTGTGATTCAGTAAAATTTGTGGTCCGGGGATGCTGTTTCTAGTGCATCCTGGGTTCCCAGTTAAGGTCATTTCAATGATAATGGAGAACGGTTTGGCTGGAGGTAAAGTGCTTGTTACCCCAGGGGTTACACCTGTTCATATTTAAAGTGTATGCCCAGACAAACTTGCTGTTGACTATCCTGAAGTATTCACATCTTGCGCAGTTTGGCATGTGGCTGTGAAATGCACAAAAGAACAGACTAGTGATGCCATTGATTTAAGTGATACATTCTTGAGATGAGGCTGTTGTAACAATGGCTCGTTGTGACAAAACTGAAGTTTCTTTTGTGGATTTGTGTGATCCCAAACACCTCATTATGTTGAGATTTACGTTGCGTTTGTCCTCTTTGCTTGAAAAAGTTACTTGTGAGAACAGTGTTTACCATGTCTACCGGCTGATTTCTGAGTGATAATATTCTTATGCATAAATTGATTCCAAAACATAATGTGCTGAAAAGTGGTGTAGTGTGGTCCGAAGTGTAGGTTTGTGCCATACTGAAAGCAGATATCATCAATGGCACATGATAACCCATTTTCTGGGCACTTAGGTATAAGGAAAACTTATTGCTGTATTTTAAAGACATTTTTTGGCCCGTGTTAAAGACTGATGTGACAAAGTTTGTTAGATCTTGCCATGTGGGTCAAATAGTGGGCAAGCCTAATAAGACCATAACATCGGCTGCCTTGTATCTATCCCTGTAAAATAAATTTTCAAATGTGTAGATGACATGCACATGTTAATGTTTGCAATAAGAGTCTTTAGTCTTTTAGCTCATCTGACTTGGTCTTTGACGGAAAAAAGGTGTCTTTAGACTTTGTGAGCACATTACAGTCGGGTCGTGTATATAAGCTGGCAAAAGAACATTTCGAGTGTGCGCAAAAAAAAATGAAATAATGGTTTGACAGCTAGTATCCAACGAATTGCAGCCGGTCTAGTGATAATTTGGCTGACTGGCACACACATAACCAAAACCCCACTGGCCAGTTTACACAATGTCAGGCACATTTGAATGCATTTAATAATCACAACAACCACTGTTTAAAGTAACTATCTGAATCAGCACTCACCTCATCTGTCCCCAAATCGCTGCCCCCCCTCGTCCTCATCCTCCTCCTCATCGGTGGCCAGTGGATCTGACATGGATGTGGTTAATTGTAAATAAACGGTTAATCAAACGTATTGACATCTTTGATTGTGTAACCGAGAATTGCAAAAATGATCATAATGAATTGGCTAATACAAGTTCATCTCACATGCAAACACAAGTGACAAGGGCCAGACCACAAGCTTGGCAATGCGTCTTTTACGCACAGTTGCTTCGGATTTTATCCCCATTATGCATAGTTTTTGTTTATTCATATTACATATACATATTATATTACATTTTCATGTTACAAAAATAGGTTATTAAATACGAGTGTCTGTATTACTGGGGGTGGGAAATGCCGACCTTACCGGTGGCCACCATGTGCCTCCGGTGCTCTGACAGTTTTTGTTTTGCCCTTCTTCTGACATCATTGACTGTTTTTTTCACTGGGCGCCAGTTCTCAGTACCTCAGGGTAAACCTGATTTACGATACTTGTCATCTCCTCCCAGGCCATTTTTGCATCATCAGCCCGTGGAGGTCTCATGTGACCATGTATTCGGCCACTGCAAGCTTGGACCTCCTGGACCAAATACGTGTGA
Organism: Oostethus manadensis; assembly: GCA_024372805.1. NCBI lineage: Eukaryota > Metazoa > Chordata > Actinopteri > Syngnathiformes > Syngnathidae > Oostethus > Oostethus manadensis. Next base: position 123,323 of record QODF01000011.1, read on the forward strand.
CCGGAAATAGCCAACAAAGCCAATGAAGAAGAACCCTGCAAGCACCAGCAAAAAAAAGGGGCTAAAAAGTTTTGTTTAAAATTAAAAAAGAGTGGTCGACTCAATGCAACATTTGCAACGGAGGTTGCACCACCAACATGATTATAGTTGACACATTCAGGGTGTAGAAATAACCTCATCTTTGATGCACTGTCTGACTTCCTCTAAACCAGGGTGTCAAACTCGTGCCATGGAGGGCCGAGACCCTGCAGGCTTTCTTTCCAGCCGGTCACTACAGCAGGTGATTTTAATGATCAACACCTCCTTCAATTTGAGGGAAGGAGCTCATCAATAAAATCACCTGTATTAGAGACAGACTGGAAAGAAAACCTGCAGGGTCTCGGCCCTCTATGGCTTGAGTTTGACACCCCTGCTTTAAACAGTCAGAATCAAGGAAGTCAAACAAATGGCCTCTGTCTCATCCCAATGTAACCCAGGGTTTCAGTATTCTAGCTGATGTGGACATTTGGTGGAATACAGAACGGGAGCTACAACAAGGCAAGTTTATCATTTACACAGTCTGTATCTATTAGCAACAGTCAAGGGACATTCTCAGCTCACACAACACACGGTTTTTCAAAACAAGTGCGCTCCCCTTTAGTTGTGTTAACAAAATGAAGCTGTCAAAATATTTTACACCAACATCGAGACAGCAAGCAAAGTTGCTACTTTTGAAAATTAACCATCTTTTGTAAATGTGTACTTCTGTAAAACAAAACTTCATAACATTTATATTCAAGTTGAATAGTCTGATATGCATATACTGGTTGAAAATAGCCCTGTTAGGAATTAGATTAAATGTTAATATCAAACTTCTTTTGTGCTTTCACTCACAGATCAGGAAAGACCGGTACGGCTGGTAATAAACATTCTGTCCCAGATGACAGTGCCTGCTTTCACCAGTTTGTCCAGGCGAGGGCACTAGTTTAACTTCGGGCGAGAGGCAGGTTACACCCTGGACTGGTCGCCAACCAATGGCAAGGCACATACAGACAAACAACCGTTCACACTCACTTTCATACCTATGGACAATTTAGAGTCAGAGATTCCAATCCATGGCCTTCTAGTTCTCCTGACTGCGTGGCCAACATGCTAACCACTCGGCCCACTGGAGTCCAGCAATGTAATCCTGTCCATGTCTAGAAGCTGCTTAGTGACGAATAGTAATTCAGACAACATTGCCTTTCAGTGATTCATTTTTAGGAGGCGCACTTTTTATTATCAGTTAGGAAGATGCACTTCATTGTCAATGTCTCTTGTTGGGTTCCTTGTCTCCATGGCATCATAGATCAATGTGGGTGAAACTGTGGATAGACTATTTTTTTTCATTCGCTTTGTCACGCAGCCATACTCTATATTTTCCAAAACAGCTCCACCTTCTCCTAATTGTGTTCTTCATTCTAGAGTAATTGTTAATTGTTTGTTCCTGACTCTCTCTATTTGTTGATCTTCACTCTTCATGGCTTAATCTGTTTCATAGATTTATTTCTTTTAAACTGTCCTGTTCAGCATCTTATACAGTCTTCAACAGAAACATTTCTGGGTTTGTTTTTTTTTTTTTGGTCAGTGCCCAGACACAGTTGGTGAACTTCTTTCTTGTCTACCAAAGACAATGGCTTAATGTGACCGCAATGACATCGCACAACATAGAATTAAATGTAATGGTAAACCAGCTGTTTGTTTGATCCCCAAGTCTACATAGGTTCCTGTCCTGTCCTTCTGCACCATTATTTTGTTGTGCTTCCTGCGGGGTGTGAGGTGCATGACACCGGTGTGTCACAGATGGTGGAAATTAACAATCAGTGGCTTCATTAGCACAGTGGAGTCAATCTCACTCACTTTGTTTGGGTCTCCTCCATGCAGGTCGCCAAGACTATCCGTTGTAATTTGCTTGCTGTTGTACTTACCAGTTTTAAGTTTTACTGCGACCTTTTTGCGCTGTCACCTTGTGGTTGCAAGCATGCAGGTCCTTGCAATGATGATATCAAGTCATTGTTGTTGAATGTAATTTTTCTGACTGCATGGTTCATTCTTTGTGCATTATATCCTCCATTATGCTTGCTATCATGGTAATATGATGTTTAATATATATCCAGATCGTTGATATCTTTGACAACATGCACTCTTTCTTCTCCTGATCCTCAATTTAGCTGTATGTAGATTTTGCCGATTGTGCTCCAAGTACTCTTTCCCTGCATCCTCAAGTCTCGCGCTTTCTGGGAGATGTCAGCATTGCATTTTTTCAGATGCTCATTTAGGTAGACATTTGTGCCTTTCAATTTCTCTCTCTGTTTCAGCAGTGCAGTTTTAAATTCCCTGTTGGGGAACTTAACGAGGATGACAGTTGTGTGGTGTTGTTTCTGCCATACAGTGGGATGCCGTGTTGATATCTATATTCACCTCCTTTTGACTGTAAGATGTTGGCAATCGGTTTTCTTGAACAAACATCCTTTCCATCTGGTTCTCTTCTGTTTTGAGCTGCCCTATCTTTTGACCTAAGTGTAATTCAGAGCCCTCCAAGGATCATATCATTAATTCGTGCATTCTGATCCATCAAATCAATTAATTTTTTTTTTTCTCAGTGATATTATCCTATGCTTTTTTTCGGCACGCCAGCCAGCATGATCCTCCGATAGTATCTTGATATCATCCTGTAGAACGTTGATGTCATTGCATAATGTTCTATTTTCTTACTTAGGGTTTTTAACCGCCTTAACGGCAGCACATTAGGCAGCATTATCTTTCAATAGTGCCTTGTTATCATTTTGTAGAACCCTGACATTCTTGCATGATGCTCAGTGTGTCACATATGTTTGTGAGGCAGTTGTCTGGATTACTGCATGTGAAAAGCTACTTAAACCAGGGGTCTCAAACTCAATTTACCTTGGGGGCGCTGGAGGGAGTCTGGCTGAGGCTTTTCTGTACAAAACTACACACAAACAATCAACAAATACATAAACAAATTAAGGATCTATCTCTTTAAAGTCAGTCAATTGTTTTTTTCTGAAAATGGCTTCTTTGCCTACTTTTTATTTCTATGGATATTGCAGCGCTTCCTCTCACAAAGCTGAGCCGCATTTGTTTTGAAAAGACATGTGTGGGGCTGTGGAATATACAGTATTTTAATTCACTTGGCATGTCGTGTTTAGCCGATGCATGGAGAACAGTGCAGCCCTTTAAATGGCCTGACATCAATTCCACTCCTATACTTTCATCAAGCCCGGTCAATGTCACGCCAATGAGACATATGGTCTCCAATATGACATATGGTGCCCATATGTGATTGGATGTGGCCCCCGGGCCGTAGTTTGCTCACCCCTGGTATTGATTGAGATATCCATCCGCCGTGGCCGACAAAGGGCACGCTTTAGTCAGACACCAACATGGAACTCTCTCGGCCAGTTCAGTAATGTAGATTCCTCTCGCTAGCGAGCGGTTCTTTAAATTAACAGGCTAATGTGGTCGCTATCTAATCAATGTCTAATCATTTATGAATGCAACAGGTGGTCTCACACAGAGGAGGACAGGGTATTTAACCTCAAGTACTGTGGGATGCCGCTTGTCTCATGAACTACCAAATAATATACGATAAATAGTACCCTAATATTGTCCATATTTACAGTTGTAGTGCTGTGGGATAGCATCCGACGTAAAACTTTGCCAAACCAGAACATGCGAATTAAACAAATGACTTCCACACCGGATCGGACGTGGCCCGGGTTAACAAAGCCCACCACCGGTGCTGTTCACCGATAGGGTGCCGGTGGAAACTGGATTCCTGTTGGTCGAAGAAAGAGAGGATGAAGGTGTGTCTGTAGGAATTGAAAGAAGAGGAATGCTAAGAGTCTAGAACTAAGAGTTGGGACTTTGAATGTTGGAACTATGACAGGAAAAGGTAGAGAATTAGTTGACATGATGCTAAGAAGGAAAGTAGACATATTGTGTGTCCAGGAGACCAGGTGGAATGGTAGCAAGGCTAGAAGCTAGGAGCAGGGTTCAAGGTGTTTTATCATGGTGTAGAGTACCTATAAGAGTGGAGGTAGGAGCACACAGGTAGACTACATCTTGTGTAGTCTACCTTCCAGTAGGAAGTCCTTCCAGATGACTGGACAACTACAGCTACTGTGATCAGGAAGACAGGTAAGAGAGTACTTGGTGTGTCATCTGGAAGGAAAGTAGATAAGGAGACTTGGTGGTGGAAGGAGGATGTGCAAGAATGTATACAGAGTAAGAGGTTAGCTAAAAAGAAGTAAGACACTGAGAGGACTGAAGAGAGTAGACAGGAGTACAGAGAGATGCAGCGTAAGGTGAAAGTAAAGGTGGCCAAGGCCAAACAAGGGGCTTATGATGACTTGTATGCTAGGTTGGACAGGAAGGAGGGAGAGAAAGATCTATACAGGTTGGCAAGGCAGAGGGACAGAGATGGGAAGGACGTGCAGCAGGTTAGGGTGATGAAGGATAAGGATGGAAGGATATTGACAGGTGCCAGTAGTGTCAAGGGAAGATGGAAAGAGTACTTTGAAGAGTTGATGAATGAGGAAAATGAAAGAGAACAAAGAGTAGAAGAGGTGACTGTTGTGGACCAGGAAGTAGCAAAGATTAGTAAGGAAGAAGTGAGGAGGGCATTGAAGAGGATGAAGAATGGAAAGGCACTCGGTCCTGATGATATACCTGTGGAGGTATGGAAGTGTCTAGGAGAGGTGGCAGTAGAGTTCCTGGCCGGGTTGTTTAACAAGATCTTAGATAATGAGAAAATGCTTGAGGAATAAAGGAGAAGTGTGCTGGTGCCCATTTTTAAAAACAACGGAGATGTGCAAAATTTGGCAACTACAGAGGAATAAAGCTGATGAGCCATACAATGAAGTTATGGGAAAGAGTAGTTGAAGCTAGACTAAGGGCAAACGTGAGCATTTGTGAGCAGCAGTACGGTTTTATGCCAATAAAAGAGTACAGTACATGCAGTATTTGCTTTGAGGATGTTGATTGAGAAGTACAGGGAAGGTCAAAGAGAGCTGCATCGTGTATTTCTAGATCTGGAGAAAGCTTATGACAGGGTTCCCAGAGAGGAACTGTGGTATTGTATGAGGAAGTCTGGAGTGGCAGAGAAGTATGTAGACTGTAAGACAGTAGTGAGGTGTGCTGCAGGTGTGACAGAGGAGTTCCGGGTGAAGGTGGGACTCCTTCAGGGATCAGCTCTGAGCCCCTTCTTGTTTGCTATGGTGATGGACAGGCTGACGGACGAGGTTAGAAACAAATCTCCATGGACTATGATGTTTGCAGATGACATTGTGATATGTAGTGAGAGCAGGAAACAGGTGGAAGAGAAGCTTGAGGGGTGGAGGTTTGCCCTGGAAAGGAGAGGAATGAAGGTTAGCCGCAGCAAGACGGAGTACATGTGTGTAAATGAGAGGGACTCAAGTGGAAGAGTGAGGTTACAGGGAGAAGAGATAAAGAAGGTGGAGAATTTGAGGTACTTAAGTTCAACAGTCCAGAGCAATGGAGAGTGTGGAAAAGAGGTGGAGAAGCGTGTGCAGGCAGGCTGGAATGGGTGGAGAAAAGTGTCTGGTGTGATAGAAGAGTTTCAGCTGAATCGAAAGGAAAGGTGTACAAAACGGTGGTAAGACCAGCGATGTTGTTTGGTTTAGAGACAGTGCCGCTAAGGAAAAGATAGGAGGCAGAGCTGGAGGTAGCACAGATGAAGATGCCGAGGTTCTCTTTGGGTGTGACCAGGACGGACAGGATCAGGAATGAGCACATCAGAGGGACAGAAAATGTTAGAGGTTTTGGAGATAAATTCAGAGAGGCCAGATTTAGATGGTTCGGACATGTCCAGAGGAGAGATAGTGAATATATTGGTAGAAGGATGCTGAGTTTTGAATTGCCAGGCAGGAGGCCTAGAGGAAGACCAAAGAGGAGGTTTATGGATGTAGTGAAAGAGGACATGAANGCTAACCACTCAGCCACCGTGCGGCCCTCACATCATCAAACTAAATTAAATATTAGTCAATGATAACACAACTGAACACTATGCAGTTTTAAAACTTTTTAATATCGAGGGAGAAAAAAATCCAAACCCATCTCAACGGTTTTATGTATGCAAATCTTTTGTCACATGAAAAGGTCACTTTGGGGCTTAATATGCATTTACGACATTGAAACCATGCACTAATGATCTGACTTTTTGGCAGTTAAACTTTGATACAGTGAAATGTATTTTCTTGTTCTATTTTCTAAGGCCAAATCGTTGCTTATATAATTTCATGAAGTTGAAAGATAACTGCATTGTCTATGTACTTGTGTTAATATTGTTAGATTATTGATTTTGAGCTTTCCGATTAAACAGATTGTCAAAATGGTTTTGTTGCCATTTAGGAAAATAGAATTTGTGCAACGTAAATGTCTAAACATTTGGAAAATGCTATGGTGGAGGGTTATACTTTAAGATAGCTGATTTGCGCTTTTCACTGTCAATCAAAAATGGAATTCTGCCTTAGACCAATCATCCATCACCATGCAGAAACCGAGCCTCCCAGCCAGCCCACTGCCCATATACAGTACTCCCAGAGACTCTGATGGTGAAAGTCTGATGGATTGGACAAAACACAGCATTTATTCAGTTTTACACAGTGGAAAAATCCACTCTACGCTTCCCCATTGAGGTCAGTACACGCTTAGCGTCTGACTGTATGTGTCCGACTGTGCTCAGCCGTGGCACTGTGGGGATTAATGATAATGAAGTCGTGTCATTTATCTGCGATAAGTAGCTGATTCTGAAAAAAATATGAAGGCATTCTCGCTCATATTTAGTCAAGAAAATGTACAGACACACGTACATATTTCACCACTTTTTTGTGGACATTTTAGCAGAAGCTGACTAGATGACCACGCAACCTCAACTGGCTCCCATTAAGTAGCAGCGCCTCACCTTTAGGGTGGCACACTGGCACCATATGGAGGAAACTCATTTCAGCCGCTTCTTTGGATCATGACCCAAAGCTGGTGACCATAGGTGAGCGTTGGAACATTACTGGTAAATTGAGAGCTTTGCCTTCCAACTCAGCTCTCTCTTCACCATGACTGTACGGTACAGTGACCGAACTGCAGACGCTGCACCGATTTGCCTGTCGACCTCACACTACAACAGTTCTCCACTCCAGAACAAGACACCGAGATACTTAAACTCCCCTACCTGGGGCAGGACCTTGCTCCCAACCCGGAGGGTGCAATCCACCCTTTTCTCACTGAAAACCATGGCCTCGGATTTAGAGTAGCTGAGTCACATTCCAGAAGCTTCACACTCAGCTGCAAACTGCTCCAGTAAATGTGAAAGGTCACAGCATGATGAGGCCATCAGGACCTCATCATCTGCGAATAGCAAGGACAATATCCTAGGACCGCCAAACTGGACTCCCTCGACGTGTTGGCAGCACCTTGAAATTCCATTCATAAAAACTATGAACAGAATTGGTGACAAAAGGCAGCCTTGGTAGAGGCAGACGTTCACAGGAAACAGGCACAACCTACTGATGGCAATGCAAACTCGGCTCCTGCTCCGGTCATACAAGGACCGAATATCACTTACAATCCCGTACTCCCAGAGCACCCCCCACAGCACACCGTGAAGAACACATTCTAATGCCTTTTCCAAGTCTACATAACACTTAGACCGGTTTGAAACTTGTCCACCCCTGGAGCTTTGCCACTGGAGTGTTTTGACTACCCCTGATACTTTAGCTATGGTGATGGAACTGTCCATGACTGTGACCTCAGGCTTTGCTTCCTCTATAGGAAGTCAGTGGCCTTGAGACAGAGGTGCTTGGAATGTGCTTGTCAATGATTTTCTTTCACTGAGGAAAAGCCAGCGTTTTATTTTGTTTGTTTGTTTGTTGTTTTAGTAGCTTTAGCTAGCAGAAAGTCAAATGCATTCAAGATATTTTTATGCTCTGCCAGATGAATGAATGAACTTCCAAGATGGAGAATTATATACCCAAATTCACTTATATACCCAAAAGCTGCATGTACCTTATTTATACATAAGGGTAAGAATACAAATGTTTTCCAGTTAATAAATGGACTAAAAACTATTTGAAAACAATTTAAAGGCCTTTTTTCAAACAAAAGTGATTATTTCTCTTTTTCTTGTTATTTTCAGGAGTAACCCGCATTAACATACTGTAGCAACCCTAGGTTGCGCTGTTATGCATGGTTGTGTTCTGCTTGTCTGACTGGTTGGAGTTGCCTTGAACGCACGAGTGAAAAGGGGTCGTGGTGTAGAGGGAACGTTTTGTTTTGGGTGTGCTGTGTGTGCTCAGTTGGTGGTGTGGTTACGGCCGAGAGTAGCCTTTATTTCGGTTGCAATAAAAAGCTTGTTGACAACATCTTCGTGATTCAATTACGTCCGTACGACGTTACACTGGGCGGGACACTTTGGCGTGTCAAAGACCTTTCGTCGACTGCGGCAAGGGTTCTATTGGGGCCGTCTCAGGAGAGACGTTGAGGACTTCTGTCGACGTTGTGATCGCTGCACGGCGCACAAAGGTCCTCCAGATCAGTCCCGCGCCCATTTTCAGTAGCCGGCGGTGGGGGCCCCTATGTAGAGGGTGGCAGTGGACATAATGGGTCCATTTCCTCGCACTGACAACGGCAACCGGTATGTCTTGGCAGCCATGGATTACTTCACTAAGTGGCCTGAGACGTATGCCATCCCTGACCAGGAGGCGAAGACCGTGGCAGACGCTCTGGTGGAGGGCATGTTTGCACGGTTCGGGGCCGCTGAGGTCATTCACAGCGACCAAGGGAGGAACTTTGAGTCAGCTGTGTTCTCCGCGATGTGTGAGCGGAGGGGAATACAGAAGACACGGACTACTCCCTTACATCCCCAGAGTGACGGGCTTGTTGAGCGGTTCAACAGAACCCTTGCGAAACAACTTGCCATCCTCACAGCGGAACACCAGTGCCAGGAGGCTCCAGGATCGGATGGACTCAGCTCACGCCTTCGCTCGCGACCAGCTGCAGAAAGCAGGTGTGAGACAAGAAAGGAATTATGATGTTAAGGCCAGGGGGAGGGACTATAATTCCGGTGACTTGGTTTGGGTGTATAGTCCAAAGAGGAAGAAGTTGGACAGCCACTGGGTGGGGCCTTGTGAGATATTGGAGAAGCTGGGGAAGGTAGTATACAGGGTCCAGCTGCCACCTAGGGGGTGACGGGTGGTCCTTCACAGAGACAGGTTGGCTCCATATTGGTGGGATGCACACCGGCAGCAGCACCATAGGTCTCTGGCACCTCCCCGGCAGCACTTGAGGGTGAGGGCCACACCCTGACGCCCAATGTTCCCCGGGGACTCCCCATGTTCTTCTCCTTCCCGAGACTTATCAACTGCTCCTCAGCATGTTCTTCCAAGACAACTTGGGTCCCCAGCACGACGGCCTCAGAGACAGAGGAGGCCCCCGGACCACCTCAGGGATTTTGCTTGAACCCTCAAGCGAGGGTTTTTGTTAGGGGGGGGCAGTGTAGCAACCCTAGTTTGCGCTGTTATGCATGGTTGTGTTCTGCTTGTCTGACTGGTTGGAGTTGCCTTGAAAGCACAAGTGAAAAGGGGTCGTGTTGAAGAGGGAATGTTTTGTTTTGGGTGTGCTGTGTGTGCTCAGTTGGTGGCGTGGTTACGTCCTTTATTTAGTTATTATTTAGTAGCTTTTATTTCGGTTGCAATAAAAAGCTTGTTGACAACATCTTCGTGATTCAATTACGTCCGTACGACATTACAATACTGTAATATACCTCCAAAAGAGTCAGTGCCTCACCAGCCACGAACCTCACCACATGTCACTGAGCCCCCTTATACGACGAGGACTTGAATTATTTTTACCTGCAACATTCCTCTTGCAGTCCTGCCTTCCTGAGCACGGTGAATTAAGTTGCATGTTCAGCAAAGTTGAGTGTTTTTCTGTAATCTATAAATCCCGCACAAAGTTCAAGCTGGTATTCAATCATCTCTCAGGGTTGGGATACATCTAATGTTGCGTTGATTTAATTAGAAATAAAGTGTCACAATCCGTATTTTGGTCTGCGTGATAGTTTTGCCTTTGTTCACTTTTATACCTCAGTTCCTGTTTCTGCGCTTTAATTTTGATAGCACTTCCTGTTCTGTTCCGTTCTGTTTCCCTTTCACTTTACTTTCTCGTTTTAGCGCACCTGCTCCAAATTTCTATGTGATTATTTAGTTCAACTGGGTGTGGAGTAGTTTGTTGGAGCATTGCCTTTTGTTGCCTGCTTTGGACTTGTTTCTTGTTTCTGCCGCTGCAGAGCAGCGAATTATTGATAAATTACCTCCTTCCGGACCTGCTTTCGCGTCCTGCTCTCCGCATCCTCGGGGTCGTCGCCACAACGCAGAGAGGTAAACGTGACATAATGTACATAATAGACTTATTGGTCTTAAATTCTTAATGTCAGCTTTGTTGGCCTTCTTGTGAAAAAAGATCAGTTTTGCTTCTTTCCAGTTTATTGGCATTTTGTGTCCTCTTCATACCTGATTATATGAAGTAGCTTGCTGCTTTATGATTAATAATCTTGCCTTCTCGAGTGTGTCACTGGTAAAGCCATCTTCTGCTTCCACCTATACTAGAGTTGCCTCAAGGATTTTATCATTATTTTTTGCTGTTACTGTAGTTTTATGAAGTTTCTGTTTGAGGTAAACTCTTCATCTATTTTTTTTTTTAGCTGGTTTAATGTGCCATTTGTTTTGTTTTTCTTGACTATTTCTTTGGGTCTCTATGCATCAAACACATTTTGCTGCATCCAAAGCATAGCCTTTAGAGACAGGGTCTTTTTATTGTTTTTGGTTATGATTATGACATTCTGACTAGATATAGTTGGACTCACCTCAACCCACAGTTTGGGCTCTGGAACCAAATTCCTTGAGAGGGGCTGGACCTTGTTCTTCTCTGGAGTTGCTCCGGGGGAGAGGTGGCGAGCTGGTGTGGGCTTATTATTAGCCCCCCGGCTTGGTACCCCTGTGCTGGAGTCATCCCCAGTAAACGAGAGGGTTATTTCCCTACGTCTTAGGGCTGGGGAAAGGGTACTGACTGTAGTTTGTGGGTAAGCGCCGAACGGCAGTTCAGATTACCCTGCCTTCTTGGAGGGGTTCTGGAGAGCACCCTAGCTGGTGACTCCGTAGTTCTACTGGGAGACTTCAACGCCCATGTGGGCAAGGACGGTGTGACTTGGAGCGGCGTGGTTGGGAGGAGAAGCCTCCCTGACCTGAACCCGTGTGGTGTGTTGTTGCTGGACTTCTGTGCGAACCACAGTTTGTCCATAACAAACACCATGTTCTAACATAAGGATGTCCATAAGTGCACTTGACGTCTGGCAGAGTCTCCCGTTTGTCGAGTCTTCAACTCTCAACTCCGGCAGAGCTTTACCTGCATCTCGAGGGAGGACCGGGATATTGAATCCGAATGGGCCGTATTCCTTGCCTTCGCTGCTGAGGCAGCCAGTCGTAGTTGCGGCCGCAAGGTCGGTGCCGGTCGTGGTGGCAAACCCCGAACCCGATGGTGGACACCGGGGGTTAGGGCTGCTGTCAAGCTGAAGGAGTCCTATCAAGCATGGATGACTTGCGGGACTCCCGAAGCAGCTGACAGGTACCGGCAGGCCAAGCGGCACGCAGCTTCGGTGGTGGTTGAGGCAAAAACTCGGGTGTGGGAGGAGTTCGGTGAGGTTATGGAGCACAACTTTTGGTCGGCCTCGAAGAGGTTCTGGCAAACCATCCGACACCTCAGAAAGGGGAAGCAGCCCCCAGTTCACACTGTTTACAGTGCGTACGGGGGCTTGCTGACCTCGACTAAGGATATAGTTGGTCGGCGGAAGGAATACTTCGAGGCCCTTCTTAATCCCACTGACATGCCTTTCGTAAAAGGAAGCAGAGTCTAAGGATACGTACGTAGACAGTTCTATCACCGTGGCTGAGGTAATTGGGGTGGTTAAATCACTCCCCAGTGGCAAGGCTTCGGGGGTAGACGACTTCCGCCCGGAATTCCTCAAGACTCTGGATGTTGGGGGACTGTGTTGGTTGACATGCCTCTACAACATTGCATGGAAGTCGGGGAACAGTACCTCTGGACTGGCAGACCGGCGTGGTGGTCCCCATTTTTAAAAAGGGTGACCGGAGGGTGTGTTCCAACTATAGGGGGATCACACTCCTCAGCCTTCCTGGGAAAGTCTACTCCAGGGTGCTGGAGAGAAGGGTACGACCGTTAGTCGAACCTCGGTTACAGGAGTTGCAATGTGGTTTTCGCCCCGGTCGCGGAACACTGGACCAGCTCTACACCCTTGCAATGGTACTGGAGGGTATGTGGGAGTTTGCCCAACCGGTCAACATGTGCTTTGTAGACCTGGAAAAGGCATTTGCAGTGTCCCTCGTGGTGTCCTGTGGGGGGTGCTTCGGGAGTACGGGATTGATGGCCCGCTACTATGTGCCATTCGGTCCTTGTACAATCGAAGCAGGAGCCTGGTTCGCATTGCCAGCAGTAAGTCGAGCTTGTTTCCGGTGAACGTTGGCCTCAGCCAAGGTTGCCCTTTGTCACTGATTCTGTTCATAATCTTCATGGACAGAATTTCTAGGCGCAGTCAAGGTGTCGAGGGAGTCCAGCTTGGTGACCTTAGGATCTCGTCTCTGCTATTTGCAGACGATGTGGTCCTTATGGCCTCATCAGGCTGTGACCTTCAGCGTTTACTGGAGCGGTTTGCAGCTTAGTGTGAAGCTTCTGGAATGAGACTCAGCACCTCTAAATCCGAGGACATGGTTCTCAGTAGGAAACAGGTGGACTGTACCCTCCGGGTTGGGAGTGAGGTCTTGCCTCAGGTGGAGGAGTTCAAGTATGTTGGGGTCTTGTTTACGAGCGAGGGAAGGTTGGAGCAGGAGATCGACAGACGGATCGCTGCAGAGTCCGCAGTAATGAGGTCGCTGTACCGGACCGTCGTGATGAAGAGAGAGCTGAGCCGGAAGGCAAAGTTCTCTGTTTACCGATCGATCTACGTTCCCACCCTCACCTATGGTCATGAGTTGTGGGTCATGACCGAAAGATCGAGATCGCGGATACAAGCGGCGGAAATGAGTTTCCTCCGTAGGGTGGCTGGACTCACCCTAAGAGATAGGGTGAGGAGCTCGGCCATCCGGGAGGAGATCTGAGTAGAGCCGCTGCTCCTTCACATCGAGAAGAGCCAGTTGAGGTGGCACGGGCATCTAGTCCGGATGCCTCCCTGGTGAGGTGTTTCAGGCATGCCCAGTCGGGAGAAGGTCCCGGGGAAGATCTAGGACACGCTGGAGGGACTGTTTCACAGCTGGCCTGGGAACGCTTGGTGTCCTCCCGGTGGAGCTGGAAGAGGCAGCCGGGGACCGGGAAGTTTAAACTTCGCTACTGAAACTGCTGCCCCCGCGACCTAGACCCGGATAAGCGGAGGAAAATGGAATGGAATGGTTATGATTTTGTTTAAGTGCAATTTTTGCTAAAACAAATTGAGAAATTGAGTTTAATTTCCTTTATTCTAAAGCTCTTAAAAAAATCAATTTAAAAGCTCCTATTAGCATGTTAAATACCTTTTGACAAGTTCGTTTTTTGCTTCTGATACTGTGCCAATATAGTCTTACCCCAAGATGCAAAGTCTTTAATTACAACAAATGCAAAGCAGAAAAAGAAAAACTACCAGAAGCATGTAGCCAAAACACTCACAATGGCACCAAACCTTAGCAAACATGCACAAAACAAACAACGTACCGACAATGGCAAGACACCACCTGCTGAAATAAATACTCTTAATGCGGCGCATGACAGTAACCCCCCGTTGATGCCCAGACATTACCAACTCCAGAGTCACTCATGGTGGGTGGAGAAAAACCAGCAGTGGGTTGGCGGGACCCCTCTGGGGGATGGCAGGGAAGCCATGCCCGACTGAGCCATCAGGAGCTCTCTGGGGGACAACCAGGATGGTATGACTGGCAGAACCACTCCAGGGGACAGCCGGGACAACATTCCCAACAGGGAACCTCCGGGGAATGGCAGCGATGGCATGCCGGGCAGAGTTGGCAAGACCCCTCAAGGGGACAGACAGATATGTTATTACTTCTCCATTGTCCGGATACCCCTAGGCACCTGGTCAAATGGAAACTGGAACCGAGGAGCCGCAGCACATACGCCATTGCATTAAAGAGCAGGTGAGCATCTTGGGCTGATGTGGAACCAGGGGAGGAACTGTTGGCAGCTGGCTCAAAGCGGAGACAGAAACAGCATGGGCAGGTAGAGGATGTGACTTGGCCTGGTGTGGAGCAGAAGCAGGGAGCCACTTGTTGTCAGCCTGACATAAAGGCAAAGCAGGAGGCTGTTTGTCAGCTTTGCGTGAAGGCAAAGCAGTAGGCGGCTCATCGACCTGGCGTACCTTGAGGAGGGTCCGGGGTGGGGTAAATTACAGAGCGTTTGGGCAGGAAACACTGCAAGAAAAGACAGGGGTCTAATTTTGCTGGTAGCGCAAGCCGCGCAGTTGTAATTTCGTCCGGCTTAGATGGCAGTGGCGGCACAGAAGAGGGAGGTGCCGACTGATTCAGCCTGGCGTAGTGACAATTTTGTGCTCAAGGTGCGCTGAAAGCTCGCCAGCTCCAGCTTGGTCTACTCTTGGCGTAAGGCGAAGTGCAGCCTGTTGAGTAGTTCTTGATTAACATGGCCTACTTTTGGGGATGTGGGTGTGGCTACACACCGGTGCGTGATTATTAAATGGCTGCAGCTCATTCACAAGGTTGGTGCATGCAGGCCAAACGCATATTCTGTGTCTAGTGTTTTTCCTCCGTATGCCGGCTTCTATATCTCTATAGCATGGCAGCGCCAACAGGGTATGGGCCCAGTAAAGATTTTTTGAAACTGATGGAATGGTTTGTGTTTTGGATATGAATAGAATTATAAACTGTGGGGAAACAAAGTTATGGTATATTTGCGTCTGCTAGACCTGAAAAACACTATTTTGAATGAAGCACCTGTTGCAGACGCTGAAGATGACGCCAGTAAAAATGACCATGCGTATGCAGTTCTGATTCAGCTGTTGGATGATAAAAGTTTCTCTTGTGATGAGAAACGCACCTGATGGAAGAAAAGTGCTGCAGATCCTGCACGACCATTACGCAGGGAAAGAGAAGCCACGCGTAATCCGCTTGTACACGGAGCTGACGTCTCTCCAAAAAGGTACAAATGAGAACGTCACCGACTATATTATCCGTGCCGAGACGGCCATCACAGCGCTGCGTAATGCAGGGTAGACGCTGAGTGACGGTTTAATGACCGCAATGGTTTTTAAGGGCCTGCCTGATTTATTCAAACCATTCGCTGTTTGTTACACAGTGATGAAAAGCTGACATTTGCTGAGTTTAAAATAAATATGAGGAGCTATGAGAGCACAGAAGTTTGGTGCTTCTAGCTCAGGAGAGGACAGTGTGATGAGGGTGATCATCAGAAGGACGTCGGTTCATTCCCTATTTTTAAGTTTGCTGTGTTACGCTGTGGGGACATGTCTATGAGAGCTGAGGCCATGATTAAAAGAAATGAGTTTATTCAATCGACAGCCGACTTTTTCTGTCCTCAATCTCATTTGGTCTTTGAAAGACTGTGCGTTGCATTCATTACATTAACTTTGCCATGGCTGCCTGGCAGCTTCTTGCAGCAGCATTTTGCATTTACTTCTTCTGTTCTTTAGACATGAATAATCAAATCATCATTTGAGTATATTTTAGCATCACTGTGTATATGTTATTTGTGTTTTACATAAATGATTAAATCAATTTCAACACCAAAATACCTACTAGACTATATACTGCTTTTTAAAAACGGAATCACATTGACAGAATAATTAGGATAATAACTAGTACAATCATGACATTATACATGACTCAGAGTGATTGTAAATAATGAAAATCAGGGATTTTTTGTAATCTATTGAATCACATTTGCATAAATAATTACCTGAATAACACACTACTCATGCTACAATCTTTCAATAAATAATTGCACTGGGAGCTGAAAACAGTTATTCATTGAGAGATTGGTTCTCTTCTTGGATAAAAATACATGATTTCTATTATTGAGAAATGTCGTCACGAGTCCAGGGTGTACCCTGCCTCCCTCCCAAAGCCAGCTGGGATAGGCTCCAGCATACCCACGACCCTAATGAGGGTAAGTGGTATAGAAAATGGTTGGCTGGATGGTCATTGTTATACTTTTTTATCTAGATCTTAAATATCTAAAAGCAGGTGAGAATGGAGTCGCAGAAGAAAGCCAGGTTTCTATTCCACTGATTCTTCTTAAACTGAGGGCTTTGTTTGCTCCACTTTTGAGAGAAGAGGTACTCTTAACGGTCTTTAAGTACAGGGTTTACGAACCTCCTTCTTCACAGCCCTGATTCGACTGACAGATGCGGGAACTCGAAGTTTGATCATTTTGTTTTGTTTTTCAGCAACAAGGCCAACCTAGTGAAAATGTGACTGTAATGTTGGCACGGTAGCTCAAACATCTATGCAAGTGTAATGGAAAAACATATCATTTACAGATATGTATCCATGGTACAAATGAATTGAACTCACATGTTATCTGAGATGTGCTTTTTTGGCTGTTTGCATACTGCCTGTGGGCTCTGATTGTTAAATTTTAATACTGTGTCTCTCCTTGTAAAACATCTAAGCAGAGGGTTGTCTGAATACAACTGGAGAAATTGATAAGCGGTCTGTTACTCAGGTCATGTTCCCGGATCCTGGCCCCATGATTTCTGCATTTTCATTCAACGGTCTAATGAAGTACGTTTATTGTGGATAATTGTTTCCAGGCCAGACCGTAATATGTAAATTTCCATTCAGTAGGATTCCTTATTTATAAACCCAAATTTAATTAGAGCATATAGAAAACCTGTTTACGACCCTCTAAATGCGTTTTTTTTTTTAAACATTAGAGCCCTCTAGACATAAAACAGTCACATTTACACACATTATGCATTATATTAGACATAATTAAAACAAAGAATCCTTTTTAAATATATAAAAAAATAAAAATAACTCATGCTTGTCACTAAACGTGTTCCTGACGTGTGGAGGTCAGGTAGGGACGTTTTAGGTTCAGAGTTGAGTTGTAGTTTGGAGTGGATTATGGCCTTGTTACCAAACATTACTGACACCTAGTGCCCACTGAAGAATACTACATAGCATAACGGATTTTAACCAGAAAAGCCTCATTTCATTATAATACCCCCATTTTTAATACAACTTTACCTCCCTGGCCACCTCTTCCAGCTTCACCCGAAGGACACCAAGGCGTTCCCAGGCCAGCTGTGAGACATGATCCCTCCAGTGTACTCTAGGCCTTTCCCAGGGCCATCTCCTGGGAACACCGCTTCAGGGAGGTGCCCACGAGGCATCCCTGGCTAGATGCCTGAGGCACCTCAATTGGCTCCTCTCGAAGGGAAGGAGCAGCAGCTCTACTTTGAGCTCCTCCCGAATGACAGATCTCCTTACCCTCTCTTAGGTCGGTGATTTCCAAAATTTTTACAGTCGCGTACCCTTTCAGACATTTGACATGAACCAATGTACCCTTTGCCCCAGCACACTCAAAAAAAACAAACATTTTCATCTTAATTAGTTCGGAATGTTGATCCTAATTGGTAAATTTTATAGAAATTCTGGGTCAAATTTGTATTTTGCATGGAATTTTTGATCAGGTTTCACATGAGCACTGATAAGTAATCATCCTACATATTTTTATTTCAGTCGGATGGCTTGAATTAGACATTTTTTGTCCAGTCTCGGTGGCTATGGTTTAAGTTTGCTTAATTCAATACCAAATTAAAGAGGACAGTTTACAAATCATGGTAAAGCAGTATCAGAAATACATACAACAAACAATAAAGCCTCATTTTCGGGGGTATCCCTCACAGTGCTTTCACCCCTTTGCCGTAGCTAAATAATCGGGAGTACAATCCACCCTATTCCGACTGAAAATCATGGCCTCAGATTTGGAGGTGCTAAATGTAACGGATGTCAGCCAGTGCAGCTGCGTAAGTGTACGTTGTTAAATCTCACTCCCTCTGCCTTAAGAACTGCGCTGAACGCTCGGCTGACAGTCCGGGCTTTTGCCCGATCAGTCAGCGCTCCCACCTCCCATTATGAAGGTCCTGGGCTCTAATTGCTTTGGTTGGTGTACTAGGGCAGTAATCTGAAACAGTGATCATTTATTAATTACTTTATTTTTGAAAAACTGCGGTAAAGCAAGGGAGCGAATGTACATTAAAAAAAAAAAAAAAAAAAAAAGGCGGCGGAGCTGCTGGACACACCTGTCCCTAATCAGGCCCGGCTATTTAAATTGAGTGCTGTCGGCTGGGAGACGTGGGATTATTCCTCCATAAACCCAAGGCTACATCTCGGGTGTCGATTCTTCCTCGTGTCTTCAGCAGCTTCTTGTCTCCACCAGGTTCTGCGTTTTAGTTCATGGTGCTGTTTTTTTCACCATCGCTTTTTGTTGTCAGACTGTTTCACTCACCTGCCTCTTCGCCTCTGCGTCTAGGGGTCCAGACACTCACCACACCGAACCGTAACAATTCACACTCACATTCATACCTTTGGACAATTTATAGTCTCCAATTAACCTAATATACATATTTTTGGAATGTGGGAGGAAACCAAAATCCAATTCACCATAGGAAACATAATCCACATGCTGGGGTGCAATTTCAAGTTCCAAGACACACATTCACTTGTAATCTAGTAATGGAAAGTCATACAAAACAATTTATCAATTTTCTAGAAACAATACTTCATCGGGTGCATAATAGCTGTAATCGAAATTCTGCCATTTCAGAGATAAAGAATGTATATTTTTTGATTGACAATGTCTGACACTGAAAATCTCTGTGCAATGTAGATTTTCCTTTGAAATCCAAACAAACCGCACATCTGTCTGTTTTACAGTCAATGGACATGGTTGTGGTTTATTTAGTTGCTTACAGGATTAACAAATTACAATAAGGGACATCACATGATTGGTTACACAACTCAATATGTCCAAAAAGTTGTAGGAAGAAGCAAAGCTTATTTATTTCTACCCCTTCTTTGTACAATTACTGATAACATCCTGTGTTAAACAGTTTGTTCCTTTGTCTTAAATGTCACCATTTTGTCGTAGAAGAAAAAAATCGAGACTGCAGACAAAAAGCTTTTGCAGTGAAATAAAATGAAGGAATACAAATAAAACAGGGTAATAAGCGAATAGATTTTAAGTAAATGGAATGAATAAATACAGAAGTAAAAGGCTGAAATTGTATTATTACCCATTGGTGTAAAGTTTCCAATGCCAGTTCTTTTTCAAAATTTTTTCTCATTCTAGGGGTATACCGCGAAAGTGACCCAGCCAACGCTGGCTTTGTGCTCAAGATGCAACTAAACAAACCTAAAATCCGCAATCAGACTTAATTGGTCACATGACGGGGATTATCAACTAAATTGGTAAAGTCCCGCTCTTGGCTTTACGTTATTTTTACGTTTGACGTCAGGCGTTTGAGGTTGCCTCACATCATATTATTCTACTTCCAAGAAGAAAATGAAGCGATCCCAGCTGGAGTATTTTTACACAAGATGATCAACTAATCATTATGGAGCCTTATGAGGTGATCAAAAGGATTATCTTTGACAAAAAGCAACACTGTCACCGTCAATAGAGAGAGGGAGGGCAACTTTTTTTTCCTTTTATGTTTGAATGATGGATTTATTGTTTTCTGTCTGTGTGTTTTATTGAAAGTTAGGCTGAGTGTGCGCAGGCTATTTTTTTAAGGTCAAGGTTTATTTATGAAGCATGTTTCAAACAGTTGATGCTGCCCCAAAGTGCTGGATCAGATAAAGTACAATAACAGAGCTGTCTCTCTTGCATTACCTAAGGTCTAGATTAAAAACCATTAATAAGAGATTATTTGCAGTGGTGGCCCCTTAACTCTGGAACTCCTTTTCCCTTTAAATTAGAGACTCTGCTTCTGTGGAGTGTTTTAAATTGGCCTTTACATACTGGCTGTATAAGTTGAGCTACACATTGTAGTACTGTTTTAAATATTTTATTAAATGTTTATATGGTTCATTCGGGTAAGGGGCAACCAAGCATTGACAAAATCAAGTGAAATTGGACCAAAATGCTGCATGCATGCACTGTTCTCCCATATGGAAACTGTTAATTTTGGAAAAAGGTATTATAGAATTCCAAATATAGTCTATCATAAAGGGAAAAAAGTTCAAGAAATAGCCAAAAACATCAAGAAAGGTGGCTGCTGAGCCTGTGACTTTCATCCGAGTCTGAACACTGAGCAACTGACCAACAGCAAACAAAATGTATACTAAAACCAAAGTTCAAACACTGTTAGAACTCGAAAGCTCATGAAAACTGGAAATGCAGAAATAATTGCCTCCAAAATGTATAAACCTTGTATAAACTCATCTAAGACAAGAAATGGAAGCAAAATATTTGCCATCTACAAAATTTAAATTTATACAAAACATTGCTGGACAACAGGAAAGCAACTGAAAAATCAAATTCAACATTAAGGCACACTAAAGCGACTGCAGACGCCAATTACAAATGACAAACAAAATATTTTAGAGAAGACAAAGAAAAAGTTATAAGCAAATTGCTTGACAACACACACCAATCCATCCATCACCAACACACCTAATGAGGAACGAATAAGGCCCCCATGTCCTTAATCCCTAATTCGTGGACCAAAAAAGGTGTAAAGAAATTATGTTTCCATACGCCAGTAGTTCTTGAATTTTTTACAAGAGTGTGGCTCGCCTGATAGTTTCAAATATCAACTTAGATGATGTGAAAATTGTTTAAACCTTCTGAAACGTCTTCATTAAGAGTATATGCATTCACTCCATCACATTCAACTATTATATGAGGATGCCAGACTTGCATTTGGCTTTTTTAAAAATTCTGGCATCTGCACATCTCTGATAACGGAATGGTAGCATATCGACTGTTTGCTCCGCAAGTCAAGTCACACTTTAGGTCACGTGACTTCAACCCTGCAATATGTTCTTATTTTGGTTTATGGATTTTGTTTTTATTGTTGTTGTTCCTGATCCTCTACGGCACTTTAGGGCAGTATGACCTGTTTAAATGTGTTTTCTATATAAATCTATGCCGTAGAGAGAACCTGCTCTGGGCCAGAGTTATATTAGTCTATAAAAGCCCCAACTACTGTCAAATCAATTCTCTATTATGTTAAAAATTATGTCCCATTCATTGGGGATCCCTGGAGATCGCTGCATGAAAATACAAAGTGACCAAAAAAACCCATGTGGGTTTTTTTTTTTACAAAAAACATTCTCCCAAGATTCCCATGGGTGGCATTGCCATATGGTTATGGTTTAATTTATTCTGAGCTTGCATACAGTTTACAGCTAATGCTTCATGTTAAAATTCACCATTCCAATTGTCCAAAAAGGAATAGAAAGAAGCAGATCTTATTTAATTCTACCATCTCTCCTTATCACATAAATTTCTAATACTTATGTTCACTTTCTGTATTCCACATGCACTAATTTACTATTTATCAGTCATCACCAACCTGTTGTAAGGTTTTTAAAGTAAATTAAAATTATAGCTGTTCAAAGCTTTGTCTTTAAATACAAAGCTTTGTGTTATTATTGGTTGTTCAAGCATCAACATTTCAGCTTTTCAACACAGATGTAATAATGGTTTTTTTCTTGTCATGGCAATATCATCTTTAACAATATCTTTGACAACAAGCTCACTTGCTTCTATTGGTTTTCCATTTAGCTTGATGTAGATTGAAGTACTTTTGTATCTTTCCATGCTTCATCAAGTTTCATAACTTTCTTGACAATGACCGCGTTGCGTTTTGTCAGAGGTTCATTCATGTGGACATTTGTACCTTTCAGATTCTTTCCCTCTTTCAGCAGTGCAGTGCACTTAACAATTATGATGGCTGTTGTGGTGGTTAGCAGACTCTCAAAATCCACCCTTGAATGTTCTATAGTTTGCTCATGCATCTTTCTCATCTTCTGCTTCAAGGCTCGTAATATCACATTTTTGCTCAAAGAATATCGTCAAATTCTGGAACTGGTTTCAAGGCGCCATCCTCCTCATCCGACAGCCAAACTGAACCTGTTTGATTTTTAATCTGGAATTCCAGTTCCAATTTCCAATGTGGTTGACATTGTTGCTAGGCAACAACATTGAATTTCAGCAGTTAACCAGTTAGCTTGGATTGGTAGCAGCTGTCAGCCCCTGTAACTAGTTTATTTCAAGGAATCTGTACATTTCACCTATCCAAATTAAAGTTAAGGGTGTTTGCAAGCTGTTCTTGTGATCTTCTGTTTGTAAAGTGTAATAACTTATTTTATTTCTTTCACCGTCTACCTAGAAATATAAGCAAACTTTAGGGAAATTTCTTTTACATTTCTTTGTATTAAATTGTTTATTAAAAGCCATTTATTTATGTTCAACTGTCAAATACAGATGCTGCTCAATAAATACGACCAAAAAACATAACCAAAAATTTATTTTGGTAATTTTATTCAAACCACACTGCTCCTCCTGAATCCGAGATTTGACTATCCGGCGGATTCTCCTCTCCAGAACCCCTGAATAGACCTTACCAGGAAGGCTGAGGAGTGTGATCCCACGATAGTTAGAA
>QODF01000011.1:146971-173961 GCA_024372805.1 Oostethus manadensis
CCCCCCCATCGGAACTAACTCACTACCGGGTGGTAATCAGTTGACAGCTCCGCCCCTCTCCTCACCCGAGTGTCCAAAACATGTGGTCGCAAGTCCGATGATACAACCACAAAGTCAATCGTCAAACTGCGGCCCAGGCGCTCGGGTTAAGATCAGGGGGGCCGTTCCTCCCAATCACACCTCTCCAGGTCTCACTCTCGTTGCCAACATGAGCGTTAGTCACCCAGCAGAACAAGGGAATCCCCCGAGGGAGCACTCTAGTACTTCCTATAAGGACTCCAAAAAGGGAGAGTATTCTGAATCCTGTTTGGCGCATAAGCGCAAACAGTCAGGACCCGTCCCCCCACCCGAAGGCGTAGGGAAACTACCCTCTCGTTTACCGGGTTAAACTCCAACGTGCAGGCTTGGAGCCGGGGGGGCAACAAGAATTGCCACCCCTGCTCGTTGCCTCTCATTGCCGGCAACACCAGACTGGAGTGAAGTCCAGCCCCTCTCGAGAGGACTGGTTCCAGAGCCGTTGCCATGCGTTGAGTCCGACTATATCTAGCCGGAATTTCTCCACCTCACGCACCAGCTCAGGCTCCTTCCCCGCCAGAGACGTGACATTCCACGTACCGACAACTAGCTTCTGTAGCCGAGGATCGGACCGCCAAGGCCTCTGCCTCCGGTCGCCACCCAGCTCTCTTTGCACCCGACCCCTTTGGCCCCTCCCACGAGTGGTGAGCTCATGGGAGGGGGGACCCTTGTTAGCTTTTCGGGCTGTGCCCGCCTGGGCCCCATGGGTGCAGGCCCGGCCACCAGACGCTCGCCATTCTGCCCCGCCTCCGGCCTGGCTCCAGAAGGGGGGGGCCCTGGTGACCCGCGCCTGGGTGAGGGAAAACGAAGTCCATTGGTGTTCTGCATCATTGGGGTCTATTGAGCCATTCCGTCTGGTCCCTCCCCTAGGACCTGTTTGTCATTGGTGACCCTACCAGGGGCATGACAGCCCCCGACAACTTACCTCCTAGGATCAATGGGACACGCAAACTCCTCCACCATGATAAGATGGTGACTCAGGGAGGAGGTTTTTAAGAACCATAGTCCTTAAATTAGGTAACCACCTGCACCTCAACACCACTAAGATCAAGGAAATGGTGGTGGACTTTAGGAGAAACAGGACACATTCAGAACCTGTTCTCATTAAAGGTGACCATGTGGAGGTCTTTCACACCTATAAATACCAGGGGGCGCATCTGGATGATAAACTGGACTATACTGCCAACATGGATGCTCTGTGCAGCAAAGGACGGAGCCGTTTGTACTTCCTCAGAAGGCTGGTGTTCTTCAACGTATGCAAGAAGCTGTACAGATCTTCTACCAGACTGTGGTAGCTAGTGCCCTCCTGTGTGCAGTAGTGTGCTGGGGGAGCAGCTTAAAGAAGGATGCCAAACGCCTGGAGAAAATGGTGAGGAAGGCAGGTTCTGTCATTGGCACTGAGCTGGACAGCCCGACATCTGTGGCAGAGCAAATGACACTGAGGAGGCTCCTTTCCATCATGGACAACCAGCATCATCCAATGCACAGCATCATCTCCGAACAGAAGAGCAGGTTCAGTGCCAGATTACTATCACTGTCCTGCTCTACTGACAGACTGAGAAGATCATTCCTCCAGCCGTGAGGCTGGAGGACAGAGTGGGAGACACATGAAAAACATACACACACACGCCGGACTGGACTTTTTACTTAATTATGTGTTAATATTATTTATTTATTTATTGAATGTGTTTTATTTTGTATGTATGGAAGTGAACAGTTACATATTATTTATTTATCCTTCTATTCTACTTCCCGTATTTGTTATTCTGTAAATAAGTTTATAACATGGCATTCTTGGAGAGCTGCTTGAAACCTACATTTCTTTTGGAGATTAATAAAGTATTTATCTACTGGTAGTTTTGGTAGTTTTCTGTGTGCAGGTGCCAAGTCATGTTGGAACATGTATCATCTCCATCACCTCAAGCTGTTCAGCAGCGAAAAGCATATGTTCTAAGGTTTTTTTGGCAAGTTGAAAAAATGTCATCTACATACTGTGCTGGATTAGTAAATAGTTGCATCCACATGGACACGAATCACTGAGTGAAAACTATGTAATGCACAAAGCATGCCTAAGTACGGTGCTGTGAATAAACACACGGGCGGAACATGGTGACATACTAAACCATAGAAAAAGAACATGTGCGCATAAGTCCATCGTTTTCCACTTTTTAATGGTCTTTTAGACTTACCACAAGTGAAATTACTTCTGCAAGTCATTATGGAGTATAAGACAACAAATATAAGAAGACTGCCGAGGGTGAGTTGTGACTTTAAAAATATTCCGATATTATGTTGGCTTGTCATCAAAGCTCACATCTGGGCCCGTGACGGTGATAAGGTGGCAGTGCGTCGATGACATCATCATTTTTGTACTGCCTGTCTACACGGCAACGGCAAGCTGCCTTTTTCAGATTTTCATCTTTTAAGCTGTTTTCAAAAATATTGTTTTTCCCTCAGTGTGCGTGGGAGGCTGAAACAATACAATATTTTGACCTGAAAATGTTTCCGTGTGGTTAACCCGTAAAACTTTCTGTTGAACAGCTGCACTGACCTTGGACCTCAGAAAACACAGTGGACCAACTCCAGCAGATGACATGGCACTCCAAACCATCACTGACTGTGGAAACTTTACACTGGACCTCTAGCAACAACGGTTCTGACGGCTTTTGTTTTAAGAGTGGCTTGACACAAGGAATACGACAGTATATTACAATATTCTAATTTTCTGAGACACTGAATTTGGGATTTTAATTAGCTGTCAATTATAATTACCAGAATTTAAAAACATAAAAATAAAAAAATAAAAACACCTGGGATATCAGTGTGTGTGTACAATGCGTCTATATAATACATTATATAAACAGAATTATTGAAATACATATTTTTACATTTTTGGCTTTCTAAGTTATTGAGCCGCACTTGTACAGGGTAGGACATTAGTTTCAATTCATAGGAAATGGTATAACGTATATTTATGTTTCAGATCGGATCCTAAGATGTTTCCCCTCTTGATTTCTTCCTTTGGAGTAACCTGAACACCACGGTGTATCAGGTGAAGATATGAGGAAAAAAAAAATATCTCAAGGAGCATATCACCAATGCCATTACAAGCATAACTTTTAACTGTACTGATTCAAGTTCATCAACTGTGGAAAACAATATGCCTTTTCAAAACAAAGGTAGTCATGTACAGCACATTATGTATATATTATATAAATAAATAAAAAAACGGGCTGCACGGTGGCTGACTGGGTAGCACGTTGGCCACACAGTCAGGAGGTTCAGGGTTTGAATCTCCATTGGGCATCTCTGTGTGGAGTTTGTATGTTCTCCCTGTGCGTGCGTGGGTTTTCTCCGGGTACTCCGGTTTCCTCCCACATTCCAAAAATATGCATGTTAGCTTAATTGGTGACTCTGAATTGTCCATAGGTGTGAATGATTGTCTATATGTGCCCTGTGATTGACTGGCGATCAGTCCAGGGTGTACCCCGCCTCTCTCCCAAAGCCAGCTGGGACAGGCTCCAGCATACCCGCAACCCTAATGAGGATAAGCGGCATAGGGAATTAATGAATATTTTAAAAAACAGTTGTCCACAATGAATGATTATATTTCTTATGTATGTGACAGTATGGAAACTTGGCCACGCTGTAGTATAAAAAAAGCCAAAACAATGCATTTTACGAAGGTGTTTGTTATTTGGAATTTAAAGCATTTAAGTGATCACATAGACAACAGCAGTGCTTACCAAGTATAATACAAAAGTTGCTCAATCAATTTTGCGTTTCCGTGTGTTGTAAATGACGTACTAAGAGTGCACATACGTGAGTAAAGCACAACCTCGAGAGACATTTGGAACTTCCCGCACATGTTTTACAATGTTTGTAGGCATGTTTGCCATAGGTAGTCTGGATATTAACATTTTCCTGCCACTGTGTGTAGAACTTCTGATGCCATCGTATTAAAATATTAGTTAGTTTAGTATGACCTATAATTTTTTGCTGGGTTGTTTACAGTTGCTTAAGTTAACTGTAAAAAAAAAATGCCATAAAATGTCTGGCAATAAAATTATGCATTTTTTAAAGTTTAGCCAAGTTTAAGAAGTCAACATAATGATGCTTTTCAACAATTTTTGACTGTGACATTCACTTCTCATTTAACCTTACATTTAACATTCTGTTTAGTCTGTTTGCTGATGGTTGTGGGTTTGATCCTCAGTCCCCTCGTGACATGTCAAATAGCTCCTGATGACACTTAAACACTGATTCTACACATTTCCCAAGGAGGACCTTGAGGCCATGCCTGCAGATTTGGTGCTCATACAGTCACTACTTTTTCTCGACGAGTTTTTACCCGAGAGACACACCCCTTTTTGACAAGGAGCCCCTTGACCCCTGGTCCAATTCACCATCGTTTTCAACAACCCTTTGTGCCGTTGGAACTCAGGTAGGCTTGTTTTGGTTACGCACATCATGACACCCACCATTCGCCCTCCAACCCCACTACCACTGCCCTTTTAGGGTGTTCGAGCACAGTCCTAAGGGCTTTATGCTTGATTTTAGCGAGCGTATGGAGCACGTTAGGTTGGATAGGCTAAACCCAGAACTTACAGTATGGTAGCTGGGAAGGTGTTGTTGCCAGTCCAGTTCCCTCGCCATGGTCAACCCCCAAGGTCCTCTACTGACCTTAACCGGGTCAGAGTTGAGTGTTTGTCTTCCCCTTTTTGGGTTTTGTCCTCTACTCTGGCGGATGATCAACGCAGTCATTGTTGGGTAGCTGGTAAGGCCCCCCTCTTAGATTTTCACATTTTCTCCAGGGCTTCCTAGGGCAGTTGAGTTGGGGGCATGGTTTGTTTCCAAGGCTTCCTGTTGTAGAGGGCAGATGGAGATTAAATTTCTGCCTGAGGCCAACCGCTGCATGTTTATTTACAACTGCTACGAGTGTACAAATTGTGCGCCATCAATAAACTTGCCTTGCCTACTTTCGACCTCATCAATATTCAACGGTCCAAAATGTAAATTCTTGCAATTTTTCAACTGGTCTTAAAATTTTGAAAACAGAGAGGCTATGATTTACAACCTACTCTTTTAGAGACATGTTGAACTGAACAAGCATAAACATATACTGCTATGCAAGTTCCACACAAACTAAACCATTCATCACGAGCAGCAGTGGTTCCCAAACTTTTTACTTTTACATACCACTTCAGACATTTGACGGGAAGCCAAGTAGCCTCTACTCCTGCACACTTAAAATACATAAACCTTGTTATCTTAATTAGCTTGAAATGGTAATTATCAATAGATTAATTCATTTTATAGTAATTCCGGATTTAAAATATGTATTTTGCATGGTCACACTTTGATCAAATTTCACATGAGCGCTGATATTAGATAAGTAATCATCCTACATGTTTTATTCCAGTCTGTAGTAATCCTTTTGTCTGAAAGACTTGAATTTGAGCCTCAATTTTCAGTCCACTCACATTGGCTGTGGTTTATGTCTGCTTATTAATTTAATAATAATAGTATAGTAGAGTTATAATCGTAATATTTATATATCACTAAAGATAGATGGGATGGACATAGAGTAAAATAAACTAAATTTCTAGGAGTCATCATTGATGAGGACCCGAGCTGGAAATCACATATAAATTATACAAAGGGTAAAGTTGCCAAATCTATTGCTGTTTTGCATAAAGTGAAATTATTTTTGACTCACTCAGCTTTGCTCAATTTATACAACACAATGATTTTCCCATATTTAACATACTGTGTAGAAATATGGGGATCAACCTGTAAAACATTTACGAATCCATTGGTTATCTTACAAAAAAAGCCATGACAGCCATAAATAACAAAAGATATAGAGAGCCATCAAACCCATTGTTTATTAAATGCAAGACTTTACAATTTTATGATATAGATGAGCATAAAATTCTTCAGGTTTTGTACAAAGCTAATAAAAATATGTTACCAGCAAACATTCAGGAAGGTTTTGAAAAAGGAGACTGTCATTACAATCTGAAAGGAAAATATATATTTTTTAAAAACGGTTCAGGACCAGAGCAATGGAACAGACTGTCACAGTAAAAGGAATTCATCTATGGAACAAGCTTCAGGAAGAAATAAAAGACTCTAAGACGATCCTGTTGTTTAAGAAATTCATAAAAGCTGCAATAATGAAGAAATATGAACAGTTAGAAGCTTAATAAATTGTAAAATTTCAGTTAAATGTTAGCAATGTATGTTGGGAAATCTGAAAGACTGGGAATCAAAATGTTAAATGTGCATTTATCTAACTAAATTGAGGATATATGTATAAAAATGATATAAAACTGAAATGTTAAATGTTTATTAATTTGAAAGGGGCAGCTATTATAAGACTGTTTTTCTTTCTGCTCCTTTTCATTCATTTATTGTGTTGAGTTTATTATGTTGACTTGTTTTGATTTTGGATGAAATAAATTCAATTTAAAAAAAAAAAATTGAAGGAGAAAGTTTAACAATCAAGATAAAGCAGTATCCAAAATACATACTACCAACAATAAAGCCTCACTTTCAGGGGAGTCCTCTACAGTGCTCTCACCTCTACGCCCTGCGAGGATTGGAACACCACTATAAATGAAATATTCACGATTAAACACTCCGGATAAACAAAAATATTATGAAACTTATTTTATTTATATGAGGCACACATGGCAATGAACAACATCAGCTCTGTCTCCTTTCTGCTTCTCCCCACGCCATGAGGCATTCAGGCGCACTTGTAATTGTGAAAGTTGCGCGTGACTTATTTTTAATTTTTATCCAGTAGCCTCGTCCCAATTGACGTAGCTCTGGGGGTAGGCGTACCCCACTTTGGGAGCATGTATAGCATTCATTTTCTATGCCGCTTATCCTCATTAGGGTCGCGGGTATGCTGGAGCCTATCCCAGCTGGCTTTGGGCAGGCATGCATAGCATCTGTCTGCTCATTCACATACACATATAAACACCTGTCTGCGCTCATATTATAAACCTCTGACTGTCGCTTTTCAGACCCACAGTGTCAGCATATTGCCTGTTCCCGTGGGATTCTGCAAGTGTACCTAATATTGTGGCAATATTGGGATTCCATGGGCGGGTGCGCGCACGGCTGCCGTTTGGTCAGGTGGAGGCTGACAACAAGCAGTCGCACTTGTTGAGTGCTCCTGCCACAGTCTAATATGGACACAAAAAAGAAGTAAAGTTGCAGCTGTCGTCCCGACATGAGGTTATTGCGTTTGTTTGTGCTTCTCTCGGCGGTCAGCCCGGGCTGGGACGCGGCAGTTGAAGCAGCGAGACTCAACCAAGTCAACGACAGCACACTGGCAGCCGACGTGTCGCTCTCTTACGCGGAGAACGTGGGGAACACTTCGGGTAAGTTGTACAACCGGACTTCGCCCAATTTCCTCCTGGACTTGGACGAGGGCATGCTGGAGGACTGGCGCTCCCTGGCCAGTGGCGACGGGAAGCGCGCTGGGGGCTCCGTCGTCAAGGCGCTGCTGGTGGCCGCGTACTCCGTCATCATCGTCATCTCCCTGTTCGGAAACACGCTGGTGTGTCATGTGATTGTGACAAACAAGCGCGCGCAGTCGGCGACCAGCGTGTTCATCATGAACCTGGCCGTGGCCGACGTGTTCATCACCGTGCTCAACACGCCCTTCACCCTGGTAAGTGAAGCCTCAGCTTCTCCTTCATGAGCCAACTTTGGTGGAGGCCCTGTCTCATGTTCTGCAAGACTGTTGATTTCTTGATTTCCTCTGCTGGCCATGATGGCTGAAACACGGTCCTAATTATTGAGAACTCACACATCTCACATTTTCCTATTAATTAGCAGAACACCACTTTTTTAACCTTTAAACAATACAATACTTACTGGTTCTCAAAGCAGCTAACAGCTGTACCATGTCCAGCAGAACAGGCTGGACTTCACACACATCATTTAAACATACAGTATGTCTGTATGCGTACAACCAGGGGTGTATAGCACTATATTCATAAACTGCCTAAAGCATCACACACCTACCACTCTCCATACACACACACACACACACTCAGTCTGAATATTTTAGTATTTTTTTTTTCTATTTCTGTTTGTAGTATATTCTGTATCTTTCTTTCTCTTCCACATTAAAACAATCTGCTCATTCTTTTCCCTTGTCATTTCATTTCAATCCATGTATGATCTAAATTCATACTTGATTTAGGGTTTATTTTTGTTTCTTTTTTACTCTGGTAAATTTCCTTGCACTTGGGGGCTGTCCACACTGGAATATTTTCAGGTCAAGTATGTATTTTGGCATTTCAGCCTTCCATCCACACGGAAATGGCATTCTGGGTGCCCTAAAACGGTGTTTTTTGAAAAAGGCAGAGTGGGGAAAATGTGGAAACGGCAGCTTGTTGTTGCCGTGTAGACAAGCAAGCCCCTGCTGTCTGAAAACAATGACGTCACCGCCGCCGTTTTGGTCTTATACTCCCAAAATGACTCACAGAAATACAGCAATTCCATTTTGTCATCAGTCTAGACAAGCCCTGCAACGTGCAAGACATCATCTGCATGATTTCTTTCATCTTCTATAGTTTTTAGCCTATGGTTTTTATATGACATTATAAAATGTTATTAATCTGATTCAGCACTCCTTCTCTTCATTCACTGTACCATGTTATAGCATCAACAGCGTAGTGTAGCACTAACTCATGACAATGAGTTGGAATAAAGCAATTGTATTCCTGCATTGAACACACTCTAAGAGCAAAGGAGAGCGTGAAAAGAAGTGACAGCAAACGGCGTGGAATGAACCATTTTTGCATTTCTGCAAGATGGATGTAGGTTTAGTCTTTGGTGTATTGATCATCGAGAGTACAGGGGTTTTTCACAGTAACCAACCAAAATTGGGCTGACGGACAGAAGTTTATTTATCGCTGTGCCGTAGAATGTTACGCTATATTAATCGGAAATAGAGACAAGCAATGTTCTCGGATCAAGCTGAATACGGACGCTCAAGATGAAGACTGTTTCCACAAGATCATCATTTGGCTTTGCACTTCGCTGGGGAAATATTTCCTCTGACAAACGTTCCTTCTCCTCACGATGAAATTTCATTCCCGCTATGTCATTTTCCCTGATATTCCTCGTTTAACATTGAATTCCGTTAACGTGGAAGTTATAGGACCCTAAGTGGGGCAAATGTGAAGACTGTATTATGTAAATGCAATATGTCCATTCACATAATGAATACTGAAACACCTGTCTTTCCATTCACATAATGGTAATGAAAGACCAGAATAACCTCTCTGTTTAGAGAGAGCCTTTGACATATGGCTTCCTTCACTCCCCAATTAAACCATTTGTCCTCACTAGACGCAACACGACGACATAAGAAATTGGGGCTACTGGAACGAAATTATTACAAACATTATTTTTAAGAAAAGTACATTGGAAAAAATCTAAAAAATATACGACAGTACATTGCAATCTACTAATTTATTTCTAATATGTTACACTCTTCTGCTCTCTGTGTGTATGCTAGCAGCACCGCCTTAACCCACAGAGACAAAAAGGTTGTATGACTGACAAGAGGCCTCACTCCATTCATGCTGTTGCAGTATGGAACAAACCTGCCAAAGTTCTGAAGAGGAATGTACAGAGTAAACCCTCTTCCTGTCTGTTAGGAGACGAAAACAGACATGCATGCAGATGGCAATATATCAAGTTAATTTTCATTTATTACTGATTAGTGCCCATAAGACTTTTTTTTCTGAATGAGAAATCTTGTCATGTTTTAATGTTGCAAAATGTTGTGACACAAGATCTTGTGACACCCCTTGCGGTCCAAAAAAATGAATGCTCCTTTTCTTGGAGATGTAAATTGAACTAAAGAGACGGGGCCTGAAAAAGCTGTCCCTCTGTAAAGATATGCAGGACTCTGTTCTGTAGGATGAAATGCTATTTTTACACATTTTCATTCTCGTTTTTTATTATCCAAAAAATGGAAAACTGAACACATGAAGTAAACATATTATTAGCAATTCCTGTCACACAGAGAAGGTGTATGATTAAATATGCTCTGCTTTTTCCTACTCCTTTTGTTGAATTGTACAACTGAACTCAAGAGTTGAACCTCACTGTAACCTTGTGTACGCATTCAAAACTAATTAAACCTCAAGACTTTTCATTTTCCAGCAGATCTTACTGTATCTCTGTGTCAATCCTGTGATTGACAGGTGATCAGTCCAGGCTATACAATGTCTTGGTACCAAAGTCAGCTGGGATAATTAGTAGTAGATGTAGTTTAATGTTTGAGTGATTCACCCAGTGAGTCACTTTTTCACTGAAATAGCATATAAAATGTGAACCAAATGCTTCTAAAGACCTGCTCTCCACATCAACCCGACATCTTCAATCAAGCCCATTTATCCAACCAGCCAGCCATTCTGCAGCCATTTTCCATACCACATATTCTGGCGAAGGACATGAAAGAACTGGAGCTTCTCCCAGCTGACATATTATTTTATATTTTTGTCAAATTAATCAGCCTTGTGGGTTCTTAGCTGCTACTGAGTGTGTCAATAACGGGTGTCTAAATATGTTTACTACTGTTAAAAAAATGACAGTGTCTGAATATGAAGTGGGGAAAATATGTATTTGTTCTGCCAGTTTAGTCAGTTTATTACGGAATCACACGAGTGCCAAAAAAAAAAGGAAATACTGTACATGTGGAAATATAAAGCGAATAAATAATACAAAAATATGCAAATGCAGTCATATTCTTTTTACATTTTGTCCTTTGCTTTTTACATTTTGTCATAAGTTTTTACTTTGTTGTCTCACAGGAGGCCGCACGGTGGCTGAGTGGGTAGTACATTGGCCTTACAGT
The DNA here is from genome assembly GCA_024372805.1 of Oostethus manadensis. Classification (NCBI taxonomy): domain Eukaryota; kingdom Metazoa; phylum Chordata; class Actinopteri; order Syngnathiformes; family Syngnathidae; genus Oostethus; species Oostethus manadensis. The sequence goes on from QODF01000011.1 coordinate 157,944, forward strand.
CAGGAGGTTTAGGGTTCGAATCTCCATTGGGCACCTCTGTGTGGAGTTTGCATGTTCTCCCTGTGCGTGCGTGGGTTTTCTCCCGGTACTCCGGTTTCCTCCAATTTTCCAAAAACATGCATGTTAGGTTAATTGGCGACTCTAAATTGTCCATAGGTATGAATGTGAGTGTGAATGATTGTTTGTCTTTGTTTGTCTATATGTGCCCTGCGATTGACTGGGGACCAGTCCAGGGTGTACCCCGCCTCCCAGCCCACAGCCAGCTGGGATAAGCTCCAGCATACCCGTGAGCCTAATGAGGATAAGCAGTATAGAAAATGAATGAACGTCTCACAGGAGTTTCCAAATTAAACGGAAATACATGTGGAAATATAAAATAGAACCAATAATACAAAAATATACAAATGTGGTCATTCTTTTTACATTTTGTCTTTGCTTTTACTATTTTGTCTTTGAGTTTTTTTCCATTTTGGCGTTTATTTCCCTGTTTTGTCTCTGTCTTTTCCATTTGCTGTTTGTCATTGCATTTACCAAATGCCAGCAGTTGGCGACAAAAGGCAAATGCAATTCTGTGGGCATGTCCTTCTGCCAGGGTGACTATTCCCGTCCAGGCTGTTAGCCGCTTCTCTCTGCAGCTTCGATATGGACTCCATCAAAACATTTACGCATTGTATGTGCATGGTGGCATGATAGGGATGTTTCTTCCTGTCTGTCACCTGCTTCCGGTCACCCGTGTTAAGAGCTATATTTAAACATAACTACAACATAGTCATTGCAAAGGCTGTGGTGCCAATTATTGGCATCCGGTAAATGCAACGACAAACAGCAAATGGAACAGACAAAGACAAAACAGGGAATATAAACGTCGAAATGGAAAAAAAAAAAAAATAGAAAAAGCAAAGACCAGAAGATTATTGGTTCTCTTTATATTTCCACATGTATTTCCTTTTAATTTTGGAAGTCCTGTGAGCACATTAGAAACATATTAAGAGTACAGACCAACATTAACTTGTAACCAGCTCCTCAAATCTGTCAAACTCAATCGCACAGGAGTCCAAAACTGTGTGTCAATGATAGTACATGTACAGATGAAATACTTATTTTCCCCTCAGTATCATGCATGTAATTTGGTAGCTTTCATTTACTGCTTTCACTAAATCATTGTTGGATGAGGATAATAGTAAATATTGACCGGCCCTAACTGTTGTGTTTACGTGCTACAGGTACGCTTTGTGAACAGCACCTGGGTGTTTGGGAAGGCCATGTGTCATATTAGTCGCTTTGTGCAGTACTGCTCCCTGCATGTGTCCACTCTCACACTCACTGCCATCGCTGTGGACCGACGCCAGGTTGGTGTGCCGCAGCAACAAACGTAACCCTGTTTTAAAATGCTGATGTCACTGTAACACATGTTAATCTTGTTGTTTCTGCTGTAAAATTGAACAATAAAAAAACTTATTTCCTGTTTTAGATGTGTGCTGAAATGTTAAAATATTTACAGTTTTTACACATTTTGTCTCTGAAATCTGGCTGGAGATTGGAGAAAAAGAGGAAATTATTTTTTGTCAAAACCCTCCCACCCAGAAATGCCCATGAAATATACTGGATTCTCTGATGTTGTGGTGCAGTTTTGATAAATTTCTGTTGTTTGTTATTTATACACTGCCTGGCCAAAGAAAAAGTCACCACCAGGGTTTAACTAAGCAAATAGTTGGTTAATTGGTCAGGTCTAGGTTCAGCTGACTACCTGAATATACGGAATGAGCGGGTTATTCCATCAATGGATTTTTTTCTTACCTGATGGCACGGGCATATTCCAAGATGGCAATGCCAGGATTCATCGGGCTCAATTTGTGAAAGAGTGATTTAGGGAGCATGAGACATCATTTTCACAGATGGAGTCCAGACCTTTACCCCATTGAGAATCTTTGGGATGTGCTTGAGATGACATTGCGCAGTGGTCATCAATGCAAGTTCTTGATGAAAAATGAATGCAACACTGGATGGAAATAAATCTTGTGATATTGCAGAAGGTTATAGAAACAATGTCACAGCGAATGCGTGCTGTAATCAAAGCTAAAGGCGGTCCAAAGAAATATTAGAGTGTCTGACCTTTTTTTTTTTTTGGAGATGGAGTAAGCCTGTTCATTTCGCTTTCAAAATACACTATTCGCTGTGTCTGATTCTATGGTATGTATTTTAGCACATTTTGAGGACAGTTGTTTTTATACTGCACTTTGGGATGGAATGTGTGTTACCGCAGGATGTTTCAACTAGCTGTACCGACTATCTTTCTTTGACCAAGACCGGGGAAAACACAAGCAACTTGAATAGAAAAAATACATGAAATGTTCTACTAAATATTTTCCAAGAATCTATTTTATAAGTATCTTAGAATAATATTGATTTTCATGCCAAATTGCAGCAATAGCAACAGGAACCTCTGTCACTTGTCTTGTATCTTGCAATGGATTTGTCAGTGTCAGCAAGTAAATCTGCATTTTTTTTCCACTAGACATATTCTACCCTGCCATTGACTGGTGACCAGTCCAAGGTGTACGCCGCCTCTCGCCCAAAGTCAGCTTGAATAGGCTCTAGCATACCCCTGCGACCTTAATGATGATAACAGGCATTGAAAAATGGATGCATGTATGGATACATTCTACGAATCTTAGAATAATAATATGTATGCTTGCGTATTTGGAATCCACAAAGCACACGTGCGACCGGGACGAAAACCACATTGCACCTCCTGTAACCGAGTTTCGACTAACAATCGTACCCTTCTCTCCAGCACCCTGGAGTTTTTGCCTCAACCACCACCGAAGCCGCGTGCCGCCTGGCCTGCGGGTACCTGTCGGCTGCTTTGGGAGAGCCACAAGCAGAACAAGGAGGACTTGACGGCAACCCTGACCTCTGGTGTCCACCATTGGGTTTGGGTCTTGCCACCACGACACCGACCACCTTGCGACCACAACTACGACTGGCTGCCTCAGGAATGGAGGCCTGGAATACGGCCCATTCAGACTCAATATCCCCGTCCTCCCCCGGTATGCAGGAGAACCTCTCCCGGAGGTGAGAGTTGAAAACTTGATGAACGAGAGACTCTGCCAGACTTTCCCAGCACACCCTCACTACATGTTTGGGTCTCCCAGTCCTGAATCCTCCCCCCACCATCTAATCCAGCTCATCTCCAGGTGGTGGTCAGTTGACAGCTCAGTTCCTCTATTCACTTGCGTGTCCAGCACATGAGGATGCAGTTCTGATGATAAGACTACAATTTTGATCATAGACTAGGCCCTGCTTAGGGTGTACTGGTGCCAAGTGCACTTATGGACATCGTTATGTTCAAACATGGTGTTTGTTATGGATAAACTGTGGTTTGCACAGAAGTACAACAACACCACACCACACGGGTTCAGATTTGGAGGCCGTTCCTCCCAATCACACCCCTCCAGGTCACACTGTCATTGCCCACATGGGCGTTGAAGTCCCCCAGTAGAACTACGGAGTCACCAGCGGGGGTGCTTTCCAGCACCCTTCTGATAGACTCCAAGAAGGCTGGTTACTCTGAGCTGTCATCCGGCGCATACGCACAAACAACAGTCAGGACCCTTTCCCAAGCCCAAAGACATAGGCAAATGACCCTCTCGTTCACCGGGGATGACTCCAAAACAGAGTTGCTTCTTCCGGCTTGGCCGGGGCCCCACGGGTGATGGCCCGACCACCCAACAGGCGCTCACCAGTGAGCCCCTCCCCCAGACCTGGCTCCAGGGTGAGGTCCCGGTATGCCACGTCCGGGCGAGATGCGGCCCCTCCTTTTGATTTTTTTTCATAAAGGTCTTCTGAATCACTCTGTGTCTGGCCTGTCACCTAGGACCCGTTTGCCTTGGGAGACCCTATTATGGGCATATAACCCCCGACAACATAGCTCCTAGGATCACTCGGGCATGCACACCCCTCCACCACGATAAGGTGGTGATTCACGGAGAACCCTTTTTATAACCTTTATGTACAGAATTTCTAGGCGCAGTCAAGGCGTCGAGGGAGTACAGTTTGGTGGCCCTAGGATCTCGTCTCGCTATTTGCAGACAAGCTATGACCTTCAACGTTTACTGGAGCAGTTTGCAGTGTGACACTTTTGGGATGAGACTCAGCACCTCCAAATCTGAGGCCTTGGTTCTCTGTCGGAAACGGGTGAATTGAGGTCTTGCCCCAGGTGGAGGAGTTCAAGTATCTCGGGGTCTTGTTCATGAGTGAGGGAAGTTTGGAGCGTGAGGTAGACAGACGGATTGGTGCAGCGTCTGCAGTAATGCAGTCGCTGTACTGGACTGTCATGGTGAAGAGAGAGCCAAGCCGAAAGGCAAATCTCTCTATTTACTGGTCGGTCAATGTTCCCGTCCTCACCTATGGTCATGAATTATGGGTCATGACCGATAAAAACAAAATTGTGGATACAAGCGGCAGAAATGAGTTTCCTCAATAGGCTGGCTGGACTCACCCTAAGCTCGGCCATCCGGGAGGAGCAGAGCCGCTGCTCCTTCACATCGAGAGGAGCCAGTTGAGGTTGCTTGGGCATTTAGTCTGGATGCCTCCCGGACACCTCCCTGGTGAGGTGTTCTGGGCATGCCCAGCTGGGAGGAGGCCTCGGGGGAGACCTAGGCCATGCTGGAGGTATTATGTCCTACAGCTGACATGGGAACGCCTTGGGGTCCTCCCGGTGGAGCTGAAGGAGATGGTCGGGGGCCGGTAAATCTGGACTTCTCTACTGAGAATGCCCTGCGATTTGGACCCGGATAAACGGAGGAAAATGGAATGGTTTCAAACAGACAGCAAGGAGGATTCTACAATATAGCTTTCTTAACTCGCAATCTCAGACAAAACAAACCATAGTCACGTAAAATTAACCACCTGAATCTTGTAGAAAACCGCAACGTTTATATTGTATGGAATATGGAGTCCCATCCAGCCTGTCTGACTTCATTGTGTAATGACTTTCACAAAAGTATACAGTATGCATGTTGGCATGATAGTGATTTGACTTCCTTTTCCTGGCTTGCTTCCGGTGATCTGTGCTACATTTAAACATAGCTACTACATAGTCTCTGCAAGCAGGAATTGTGTGATCAGGTATTGACAAGTCACCTTGGCAGAATGATTGTGGGCGGGTCATTGTTTTGTCTTTGCTTTTACTCACCAGCTTGAGCCATCAAGTAAATGCAATGACAAAAAGCAAATGGAAAAGGCAAAACAGGAAAAGCAATGACTAAATGCAAAATAGACGATAGAGTAAAATAAAAAAATAATAATATAATACATGTATTATTTTGTAATGTTGATTGTCTTTATATTTCCACATGTATTTCATTTCATTTTGGAACTCCTCTGATTCCATAGTTGTGATAAAGTTTCATTTTCGCTTTCTTTTCTTGTCTTTCATTTCTTTGACTTTCACTCTCAGTTTTAAAGCAGCTTGTTCTGGACTATTTTATCCTGCAAATTTACTTGAAATTGATGCCATATTTTTTGTTGTATGTGTTTACTTTTGTCTACATTAAAAAAAAAAAAAATTAAAAGCCGACTTTCCGGTCCATTCAGGAACACAAACTCGACCCAATACTTCCTGTATTGGGTATGTCCAGTATGTCAAAATAAAAGCACAGCGGCAAAACAAGCAGGTATGCTTTGCTGAAAGTTTTATAGAGCAGTACTTTCACATTTGAAAATGAAAAACTCTCATCCAATTTCACCTCTTGATCTTCTACGTGCACACACTCCGACAGCCCATACGCCATAAAATAATTACTTGCTTTACTTTGGCTTGCTGAGTGGATGTTGCGCTGCCCGTTGGTTAGCAGGCAGTATTTAGCTTTCTTAATTCACAATTAGTAATGGGGCAGGGGGTTAACGCAGCAAAACAGCAGCATCTACTACGTATGGCGCTGTTGAATTGATTGGCTGCTTAAGTAAATACACAGTAAAAGGATCCTATCATTGGCTGGACAATGTTCATCATTGTGTTATGTTACCGATTGTTGTAGCCTGTCACGAAGTGGCATCATCTTAGAGGAAACAGCGCTACAAGCATGGTGGCACTGCACAGGATGCCACCATGACCTTCACCAGGACATTCTACACCCAGCCACAAAAACTGATGTCTTTTCAGGGGAGCTGCACACGAGCTGCTCATGCAACTGGGTGTCATGCTCTTTGGACACTTACTCCGTGCCACTAAAGGGCAAAATATCCTCAGAAAACATTAAAACATTAGGGAAACCACTGTGCAGGAATACTGTACAGGTTCAAAAACCCATTTCAATATGCACAAACTCGTCAGCAAGTGTTGTAACTTGTTGCAAGAGAGAAACCTTCAGCTCATTCAGAGAAACCGATGCTCCCTTGGGAAAAATTCCTCCAGCAACATTAGCTCACATACTGTTGTCAAACCTTCAGCTCTGTGTGCATACGACTGATTTGTCAATTTCTTCAGATTACAAAAAAATACTCAGCCACCAGCTCATATTGATGTAAAATAGAGTTTGGATATAGGTAGTTCTTAATAGAGTACAGCAAAAGCTTCTTCAGCCAATTTTCATTGCAACAATGTGACCCAGACACTCACCAGCCAATTTAAGGCAGTTGCACACCACTCAAACACTCCAAAATATACCTTGAAACACTTCCACCATCAGTGTGGCCACCAATGGAAGATCTCTGACTCAACTCACATTGTTTTAAGTTCCAGCTCCGTTTTTAAATTACACTCCCTCACCTCTCTATAACTTATCTTCCTCCGCATCTGGAGACGATCAAACCGCATCTTTAACTGCTCATCTAGCCAGGACACTGCTGATGAGTCAAACAAGACAGGTTCAAAATGAAGCATTCTGAGGGGTGTTTTTTCTTCCCACATACCGACCAGTGCTTAATGTAGCCGCAACAACACACAAGCCAGTGTCTTATTGTGCCGGTCCCAAGCCCGGATAAATACAGAGGGTTGTGTCAGGAAGGGCATCGGATGTAAAACTTTGCCAAACAAGAACATGCAAATCAAACAAATGACTTTCATACCGGATTGGACGTGGCCTGGGTTAACAGCGCCCGCGACCGGTGCTGTTCACCGACAGGGTGCCGGTGGAAACTGGATTGCTGCTGGCCGAAGAAGGAGAGGAGGAAGGTATGTCCATAGGAAGAGAGAGAAGAGGAATGCTAAGAGTCTAGAACTAAGAGTTGGGACTTTGAATGTTGGAACTATGACAGGAAAAGGTAGAGAATTAGTTGACATGATGCAGAGGAGGAAGGTAGACATATTGTGTGTCCAGGAGACCAGGTGGAACGGTAGCAAGGCTAGAAGCTTAGGAGCAGGGTTCAAGCTGTTCTATCATGGTGTAGATAGGAAGAGAAATGGAGTAGGGGTGATTTTGAAGGAGGAGTTTGCTAGCAACGTCCTGGAGGTAAAAAGAGTGTCAGATAGAGTGATGAGCCTGAAGCTAGAAATCGAAGGTGTGATGTTCAATGTGGTTAGTGGGTATGCTCCACAGGTAGGATGTAAGATGGAGGAGAAAGAGAAATTCTGGTCAGACCTGGATGAAGTGATGCAGAACATCCCTAGAAGTGAGAGAGTTGTCATTGGTGCGGACTTCAATGGGCATGTTGGTGCAGGAAACAGAGATGATGAGGAGGTGATGGGCAAGTTTGGTATCCAGGAGAGGAACGCTGAAGGACAGATGGTGGTCGACTTTGCAAAAAGGATGGAAATGGCTGTAGTGAATACTTTCTTCCAGAAGAGACAGGAACATAGGGTGACCTACAAGAGTGGAGGTAGGAGCACACAGGTAGACTACATCTTGTGTAGAAGGTGTAACCTGAAGGAGGTCAGTGACTGCAAAGCAGTGGTAGGTGAGAGTGTAGCCAGACAGCATAGGATGGTGGTGTGTAGGTTGACTCTAGTGGTGAGAAGGATGAAGAGGGTAAAGGCAGAGCAGAGGACAAAATGGTGGAAGCTGAAAAAGGAGGAGTGTTGCGTGACTTTTAGGAAGGAGTTGAAAAAGGCTATGGGTGGCCAGGAAGTCCTTCCAGATGACTGGACAACTACAGCTACTGTGATCAGGGAGACAGGTAGGAGAGTACTTGGTGTGTCATCTGGAAGGAAAGTAGATAAGGAGACTTGGTGGTGGAATGAGGAGGTGCAGGAGTGTATACAGAGTAAGAGGTTAGCTAAGAAGAAGTGGGACACTGAGAGGACTGAAGAGAGTAGACAGGAGTACAGAGAGATGCAGCGTAAGGTGAAAGTAAAGGTGGCAAAGGCCAAACAAGGGGCTTATGATGACTTGTATGCTAGGTTGGACAGCAAGGAGGGAGAGAAAGATCTATACAGGTTGGCAAGGCAGAGGGACAGAGATGGGAAGGACGTGCAGCAGGTTAGGGTGATGAAGGATAAGGATGGAAGGGTATTGACAGGTGCCAGTAGTGTCATGGGAAGATGGAAAGAGTACTTTGAAGAGTTGATGAATGAGGAAAATGAAAGAGAACAAAGAGTAGAAGAGGTGACTGTTGTGGACCAGGAAGTAGCAAAGATTAGTAAGGAAGAAGTGAGGAGGGCATTGAAGAGGATGAAGAATGGAAAGGCACTCGGTCCTGATGATATACCTGTGGAGGTATGGAAGTGTCTAGGAGAGGTGGCAATAGAGTTCCTGACCGGGTTGTTTAACAAGATCTTAGATAATGAGAAGATGCCTAAGGAATGGAGGAGAAGTGTGCTGGTGCCCATTTTTAAGAACAAGGGAGATGTGCAGAATTGTGGCAACTACAGAGGAATAAAGCTGATGAGCCATACAATGAAGTTATGGGAAAGAGTAGTTGAAGCTAGACTAAGGGCAAACGTGAGCATTTGTGAGCAGCAGTATGGTTTTATGCCAAAAAAGAATACAACAGATGCAGTATTTGATTTGAGGATGTTGATTGAGAAGTACAGGGAAGGTCAGAGGGAGCTGCATTGTGTTTTTGTAGATCTGGAGAAAGCTTATGACAGGGTGCCCAGACAGGAACTGTGGTCTTGTATGAGGAAGTCTGGAGTGGCAGAGAAGTATGTTAGAGTGGTGCAGGACATGTACGAGAACTGTAAGACAGTAGTGAGGTGTGCTGCAGGTGTGACAGAGGAGTTCAGAGTGAAGGTAGGACTACATCAGGGATCAGCTCTGAGCCCCTTCTTGTTTGCTATGGTGATGGACAGGCTGACGGACGAGGTTAGACAGGGTGATGATGTTTGCAGATGACATCGTGATATGTAGTGAGAGCAGGGAACAGTTGGAGGAGAAGCTTGAGGGGTGGAGGTTTGCCCTGGAAAGGAGAGGAATGAAGGTTAGCCGCAGCAAGACGGAGTACATGTGTGTAAATGAGAGGGACTCAAGTGGAAGAGTGAGGTTACAGGGAGAAGAGATAAAGAAGGTGGAGGATTTGAAGTACTTAGGGTCAACAGTCCAGACCAATGGAGAGTGTGGAAAAGAGGTGAAAAAGCGTGTGCAGGCAGGCTGGAATGGGTGGAGAAAAGTGTCGAGTGTGATGTGTGATAGAAGAGTTTCAGCTAAAATGAAAGGAAAGAGGACATGAAGGTAGTTGGCGCAAGAGAAGAGGATACAGAAGACACAGTTAGATGGAGGGAATTGATTCGCAATTGATAAGCCGAAAGGAAAAGAAGAAGATACCGACCAGTGCTTGAGGAGTTACAGCCTCATAAACCAGCCAGGGACTAGCTAAGGGAGTACTTCTGAGGACCCCTCACTGGTTACAGTCCCCACAACATTTTCTACTCATAATGTGCTCAAAAAAATACCTATTCGCCAAAGCCGTTTATTATCACTACTTATAGCTCAGCTTTGTGGAGAGTGAAGTAGACAGGAATAGAGTCGTGGTTCGTAATTTAAACCCAATCATGGCTGCTTATCTCAGGATTAGCCACAAAGGTGTCTTACATAAACGTCATGCTCACATGTAACACCAAAATAGAACTGTTGAACTATGCCCAGTGAGAAAAAAACACTTACACACCCCACGAGTGGGTCTGCCACGACAAAATATACCATAAAGCACAGAAACAATCTCCACAGAAAGAAACTGAAACAACAGCAGACTTTAACTCACCTATCTACATTGCCTGGCCAAAAAAGGTCATCAGCAAAGAAAAGGTCATACACTCTAATATTAGTTGGACCGCCATTAGCTTTGATTACGCATTCACTGTGGCATAGTTTTGATAAGCTTCTGCAATGTCACAAGATTTATTTCCATCCAGTGTTGGATTCATTTTTCACCAAGATCTTGCATTGATGATGGTAGAGTCTAAACGTTGTGCAAAGCCTTCTCCACCATATCCCAAAGATTCTCAATTTGGTTAAGGTCTGGACTCCATGTGTGAAAATGATGTCTCATGCTCCTTGAACCATTCTTTCTCAATTTGAGCCCGATCAATGCTAGCATTGCCATCTTGGAATATGCCCGTGCAATCAGGTAAGAAAAAATCCATTGATGGAATAACCCGGTTATTCAGTATATTCAGGTAGTCAAGTGACCCCATTCTTTGAGCACGATGTGTTGCTGAACCTAGACCTGACCAACTGCAGCAACCTCCTACCTATTTGCTTAGTTAAACCCAGGTGGCGACTTTTTTTGGCCAGGCGGTGTATTTTCTGCAATTGAGGTCTCGAGATTACTTACAGGCACATATCAACAGACGGAACTCCCTCTGGAGAGTGAAGTTTCCAGCCAGAGTTCACTTTGAAAATAAAAAGTGCAAAATAAGCGCAAATGTAGCTCAGCTGGAAACTCCTTTATCTTTGCTTAGAAGGACACTTTGCAAGTGGATTCAAAGTTTCACATCACACACAGACCAACACCTACACACCCAAAACTCCCAAATGTTACATCCAAATGGCCTAAGGCAATATGGGACTAACAAGGAAAAAATCCTGGTACAGGAATATTAAGCGGCATAGAAAACAAATTAATGAATGAACCTGGTACCTGTAGGGGAAATTAGTCACTGGTAGATGAAGGAATAAGTTAAGCATTTAATATCAGATGAAGGAAAACCAAGCCCCTCAAAACTGGGACATAAAAAGCATTTTTTAAAGTGTAATATAAAAAAGCAATCAAGTACCACAAAAAGACACTCATCAACAAACTATCTCAGTAAACCATGTAAAACATATCTAAACATACCGTTAGCTATAAGCAACAACAGAAACACAACACACAACATGCCAAACGCCTCTATCATCTAGAGTGCATTGTAGATGATTATCATGTGTGTCACTTTCAATCTGCCTCCTTATCCTTGTCTCCTAAATGGTCTTGGACATAGGAAAGGGTCTGACTGCTTAGTACAATATAAGCAACCCAATGAGTTAAATTTAAGAAGCCTACCAAATAACGTCAACTAGAAAAACAAGTTATGTTTTTTTGTGTTTTTTTCTAAATAACATTTTATTTAGACTGTTAACTTACTTCTACCAGTAACTATGAATGGCCCATTGGTGACTGTATATCTACAAATGTTAAACAGTTAAAAATGTTATATAGTCAAACTTGTAAACCTACCTGTCCGCTAAGCTTCTGTCCACCGTTATCATAGGTTGAATAGTTTTATTTTGGTTTTGTTATACTGTGGTTTACTTCTTTTTACACTTACGACAGTTTTAGTATAGTCATTACCTGTACAGTTAATAGACTGCATAGGCAATGACCTTCTGTGTGTGACAGATATACAGTAGATCTTAGGTTCCCCAAAGCAGGGCATGCGTACCCCCACGGGTAAAATATAATAAAAATATATGTAGGCTGATTGCTTAAATATGATCAGTGCTCATGTGAAACTTGATGAAAATGTGACCACGCAAAATACACGTTTGGAATTCTATAATTATTTATAAGTAATTCTATCTGGAATTACTATAAAATTAATTAAACTATTAATTATAATCAATATTTCAAGCTAATTAAGATAAAAAGGTTTATGTTTTTGTAAGTGTGCAGGAGTAATGGGTACATGGCTTCGCGTCAAATGTGTTAAGGGACAAAACAAGAATCAAGTAGTGTATGATTTGCACATAATACAGTAGTCTTTGTGTGCATGTGTATGTGGTGACTCCCCACAGGTGATTTTACACCCTTTAAGACCCCGCATGACCCCAAGTCAAGGCAGCATTTGGGTTGCTGTAATCTGGATCATGGCCAGCTGCTTCTCCCTCCCACATGCCATCTACCAAAAACTGTTCACGTTCACTTTCAGGTAAAGATACACACACACACATACAGTAATGATCCCATTGACAAGAAATGTCAGGTTATGCTTCACTGATGAATAACATGGATAATCAGCAAAGATAAAGTCTCTTGAGCAGGAGTCTAAAATTCAGGGCCAGCAGAACCATATTTTGTGTAGTTCGGTCTAAGTCTAAGGAAAAAGGTACTTGGGCTTGCTCAAAAATGACAACTCAACATGTAACAGGTAATTAAACACACATAGAGCCATTACTAGTAGTCTGCGGGATAACTCACTAGTAAATACATCTACTGAACATTGATGATGACTAACTCAGTCACACATACACGACTGTAGCTTCTGGCTAGAAGAGGATGCCATTAGGTGGAGTCCGATTTTTCTGGGGCAATTTGATCCTGGACCAGAAAGCATTCCAGTTGGCAAGGCTCCAGGGGTAGATGAGTTTCGCCCTGAATTTCTCAAGGCTCTGGATGTTGGAAGACTGTCTTGGTTGACACGCCTCTACAACATTGCATGGAAGTCGAGTCCACAGTACCTCTGGACTGGCAGACCGGGGTGGTGGTCCCCATTTTTAAAAGGGGTGACCGGAGGGTGTGTTCCAATTATGGGGGGATCACACAGCCTCCCTGGGAAAGTCTACTCCAGGGTGCTGGAGAGAAGGGTACGACCGTTAGTCTAACCTCGGTTACTGGAGTTGCAATGTGGTTTTCGTCCCGGTCGGGGAACACTAGACCAGCTCTACACCCTTGCAAAGGTACTGGAGGGTATGTGGGAGTTTGCCCAATCGGTCTACATGTGCTTTGTAGACTTGGAAAAGGCATTCGACCGTGTCCCTTGTGGTGTCCAGTGGGGGGTGCTCCAGGAGTACGGGATTGGTGGTCCACTACTACGTGCCATTCAGTCCCTGTACAATTGAAGCAGGAGCCTGGTTTGCATTGCCAGCAGTAAGTCGAGCTTGTTTCCGGTGAACGTTGGCCTCTGCCAAGGCTGCCCACGACGTGGACCTTATGGCCTCATCAGGCTGTGACCTTCAGCGTTTACTGGAGCAGTTTGCAGCTGAGTGTGAAGCCTCTGGGATGAGACTCAGCACTTCCAAATTCGAGGCCATGGTTCTCAGTCGGAAACGGGTGGACTGTACCCTCCCGGTTGGGAGTGAGGTCATGCCTCAGGTGGAGGATTTCAAGTATCTCCGGGGTCTTGTTCAGGAGTGAGAGACAGTTGGAGCGTGAGATCGACAGACGGATCGGTGCAGCATCAGCAGTAATGCGGTCGCTGTACCGGACCGTCGTGATGAAGAGAGAGCTGAGCCGGAAGGCAAAGCTCTCTGTTTACCGATCGATCTACGTTCCCACCCTCACCTATGGTCATGAGTTATGGGTCATGACCGAAAGAACGAGATCGCGGATACAAGCGGCGGAAATTAGTTCCCTCCGTTGGGTGGCTGGACTCACCCTAAGAGATAGGGTAAGGAGCTCGGCCATCCGGGAGGAGCTCAGAGTAGAGCTCAGTTGAGGTGGCTCGGGCATCTAGTCCGGATGCCTCCCAGGCGCCTCCCTGTGAGGTATTTCGGGCATGTCCAGCAGGGAGAAGGCCTCTGCGAAGTCCTAGGACACGCTGGAGGGGCCATATCTCACAGCTGGGCTGGAAACGCTTTGGTGTCCTCCCGGTGGAGCTGGAAGAGGTCGCCGGAGACCGGAAAGTCTGGACTTCCCTACTGAGACTGCTGCCCCCGCGACCCGGACACGGATAAGCGGAAGAAAATGGAATGGAATGGTATCTGACCTTTTGGAACAGATTAATGTTGAAAGCTGAGGTACCACTTTGAACTGTTCCATAGTCAAACTGTCACCACAGCCATCAAATGAGTAAAAACTGTACATACAATGTACAAACAATTTGTCATTCTTACAGACATACAAGTGTAAAAAGAAGTGAACCAGTTCAAACCCAAAAACACTTTTTGAACACAATTGAATCACGGCTGTGTATTACATATAAAATAGATGTGATGTCCTTGTTCCTTACCAGCCAGGAGAGGGAACGCAGTTTGTGCGTTCCAGACTTCCCAGAGCCATCAGACGTATACTGGAAGTACATTGACCTCCTCACCTTCATACTCCTGTACATGCTCCCTCTCTTCATTATCACGGTGTCCTACACCATGGTGGCACGTCGTCTGTGGCACCACAATGCTATTGGCGACGCAATCACAACTCAGCATGCAACCCAGAAGAGGAAGAGACACCGCACTGTGGCCATGTTGCTCATCGTAGTGGTCGTGTTTGCTGTCTGCTGGTTTCCGCTCAACTGTTATGTGGTGCTGCTGTCCAGCCAGGCCATTCACTCATCCAACGTCCTCTACTTCTGCTTCCACTGGCTGGCTATGAGCTCCACTTGCTACAACCCTTTCATCTACTGCTGTCTCAACCCCACCTTCCGCCAGGAGCTTCGCCTCCTCTTGAGTGTATTCAGGAGGCGCCAGAGAGTGGCAGAGGAACTGGAGCTGGAGGACCAGCCTGTGGCAGCTTGCGCTCCTTGTCACAGGAACGCCTGGCCCGACAATGACAAGTCTTCGGGGCAGAGGCCAGCTTTGCCACAGCTGAACAACGACTTCTCACAGAAGAATGACGCCTTGACCGGGAAATCGCATCATCTCAAGAATACGTGTGCGCTCTTCACTGCCAGACAGGTGCTAACAGGTAGAACTGACATCCTGTCTGTGGAGCCCATTGTGGTTGTCAGCTGAGTACATTAGATACTTTGGTGGTCAGTCCACTATCCACAGGAGCATTTTTAAGCTTTTTGAACTTTGCTCCTTTGGAATTTGTGAATTTTCTATTCATACAGAGGAAGCATGTATAATAAAACTGCACATACTTGTATTGGGATTATAAGACATTATAGTAATTAGGTGAACCTTTGGAATATCATTTGAGTATCTCATTGCCGGGCCAAATGTCCTGGTTTTCAGCCATCAAAATTTGGTTACCCTTGTATATGCATTATTGAATTATTGAGAGTATGTTTTTTGTTTCTCTTACAAGGCTCCATTGTTTGTCAATTTTGCGTGTCTTCTTCAAAGAATTTAATTGTACCAGTCATACAGTATGTTATTGTGTGACTTACTGTGGTCCTTTTGGAAATATGTTTCTATTAGACCAAAAAGCTTTGTGTCATGCAATCAATAATGCCGTTTCCCAGCATGCCTTGCTGTCACTGTTTTGTAAATAGTTGCTACAAAGACAGGTATGGCATTTGGCCATCAGTGGAAATTTAACCATCTTAACTCAACATTTATTACTGTTGAAAATACATTAATGCAAGTTCATGGAACAAATACTTTAACTTAAGTTGCAAATGCAGGTCATTGCCAGTTTTTAGGCCGTTTTGGCCCTGACTGCCCACCACTGAGTTGCTTGTATAAGTAGTTGTTGTTAATTGTCCCCCATCGTAGTACTAGTTGCCCTAGATGTCTTCCCTATAACAATTGTTCTGTCAATTTGGTGTTCACACTGTGGTTGTAGTTTGTGTCCTCACTAGTGACCCCCCTGATCATTATGCTGTCTGACAAATTTATTGCGAGTTCCATTTTTGCTCTTGCTACCCCAAATAAAGAACAACTTCCATAAAGCAAGCTAAAATGCCTCTGACTGTCTCTTGAGCGACTCAAGATTGCCAAAATACTGTTTTTTTTTTTATCAATGTCAGGTTAGGTTTACAGCGACCGCATTACTGCGG
>QODF01000011.1:178236-270801 GCA_024372805.1 Oostethus manadensis
TTTTTGTATGTACTTTGTGTATACGTTGTTGTGTTGCTATTTAAGAACAACGTTGTTCTTGATAGGCTTGAGAAGGAGGTAGTGCTCGCACATGTCCCCGCTGCTGCTTGTTTGAAAGTGTCTTCTTTTTTGGTGTAGTTGGTCTCCACCTGACTGGCTTTGTGTATTCTATACTGTATACATTGCAATTAAGTAACAACAAAACAACATATGTGTTTACTTATGCAAGGCACCATTAATGATAATAATGGTTTGGACTGTGCCGCACGGTGTTCGAGTGGGTAGCACATTGGCCTCACAGTCAGGAGGTTCAGGGTTCAAATCTCTGTTGCAAGTAAAAGAATAAAACAAAAATGTTCCATAACAGTGGAATCTCAGTTAGTGTTTGGAGTGGCGTGTGGTGAGGTTCATGATTGATGAGGCACTGACTACAGAGGATTCAGATATACAAACATGAACCCAAAATAGAATAAATAAGCCTATATTTTTAATGGGATGTTGATTTAAACAATTAGGTGTTTTAAACTGTTTTAGACCAGGGGTGGGCAAACTGCGGTCCCGGGGGCAACAATGTTTGAATGCAAACTGCCAGATGATTCCAAACCCTAACCCTAACCCTAACTTTTAAAATACAAGCTGGCAACATAACTTCAGGTAGTCAAAAGTCAGTCTGAGACAACCTTTTGAAGGTTTCAGTTGCCTTTCACATGCAGCAATCCAGACAACTGCCTCTACCCACGGTGCCAAAAAACACAAGTCAACCCATATGACATAACATATAACATAATAGCAACAGAACAACAACAACAAAGTAAAAATGGGAAGTAAAAAAGGTGTGACGTCGACATACTCCTGAATAGTCAATGTTTTATCTTTCATAGTTCATATTGTATATCACACATCCTTTATTCTTGCATATTCTGGGTGTCTTACTCGGTTAAAAAAACAACTGTAAAATTCTTTCTCATTTGATGAGGTCTAATGTCTAAAGTGCTCCTGGAAAAAGGTATACAAGAACATAGCAGATTGTATGATCCTTTTATAAATAAAATAAGAAAAATTAATTCCAGGTGGACTGTTAAAATTATACGAATAAATTGCGTGTATCAAATATATGGTCTGGCCCCTCAGCCAGTTTTGTTAAGTAAATGCGGCCCGCGAGTCAAAATAATTGCCCACCACTGTTTTAGACCATGAAGCTTCTATGAAGCTCAACTCCACACTGCCACATGCTGGTGCGGCAGGGTACATACCCGACTCCACTGTGCACTTTTGGTGGCTTTTCTGGTCGGTAAGAAAGACTAAATGTCACATACTTTCATTAAATATTTTAGTCTGTTCAACGTCAGTGTGTGCAGCACTTGTGTGATAAAACGTATATTATTGTCGATGCAATAAAGAAACACCAATATCTCCTGTGTAAAGCCACGGGCCAATCACAGCCTGCCTGAATGGATGTGGGCGTGGTCGCTTAAAGCACTAAGAGCGATAACTCAACGTGAGTCTCGTAGCTGTGCTTCTTATGCATTTGAAATATGGAAATATGAAAATTCAGCTATTTTAATGATTAAATAATTGAAACGATTGGATTGAAAAAGAACATTATTTTCAATAAAAAATTAAAAACGTAATGTAATACGTTTTTTTATAAATATTTTACATGAAGTGAAAAGGAAAGACCACCAGGGGGCAGTGCGGCTCTGCCTCACTTGCCTACCATTGACCGCACGTCACTGACTGGTTGGCGTGTGCTTCGGTTAACGTAAAGCATTTACCCTATCATTTTGCCTCGGTTTGCATACAGTCCCCGGTTACCATACAATATAGTGTGTTGTTAATTCACTGTGTACTAGTGTAACTGTGGTCTTAATGTATTATTAATCACATAATGTCCATGTTAGCATCTTATTAGCTTGCCACCACATGGATACACGACCTGGAAGTCAGATGTCTGTGACATCTGCAATGTCATCAGCAATTGATATTACAATGATTTTTTTAATGCATAAAACTATTTAAAAGCATATAAATGACAAATTACAGGGATAAAAAAACATTTAAGGTTACTTACTTAAGGTTTATTAACCATGAAATACCATGAGTTAATTCAATAGTGTTTACCACCTTCTTTATTAAATGCTGGCACTAGCAGCTTTATTTGGCTCCATTTTGGGTTGTTGAGGTGAAAAAGATTATTGATCTTGTAAAATCTCGTCACACGATCTAACATCTTAGATATATTGCTTCAAAAAGGCAAAATAACACAAAAACAACAAGAAAATCTGATAGAAACAATGCATTTTCTACTTTGTAGTACGTATTACAGAAAATAAGCAAAATGGTCTAACATAGTATGAAAAAAACATTTAGTTTGTCAAAATTATAAATATTTTTGTCCTTAGGAGGAAGACCTTTAGAGGTTCTCCAGAAGTCCTTGGTGCTGCCTCAAGATGCCACCCATTCCAGAGCAGAGACTCCAGAGTCTGATGTTGCAAGAGCATTTTCAAGTGGCAGCACACTTCCAGCAACACCCTCCTCATGATCTGACTCTATGACATCACTAGCTGACCCTTCTTTGCTCTTACTCGCCTCCTTCCTCTTTGGCCCGCTCAGCGCCAAAAAAGGCAAAACACTCATCAGTGTCTAAAGTCTGTGAAATGTGGCTCATTGCAGAAATAAACAAATGACCAGCAAAAGTGGTAAAATGGAGCAAAAAGGCATAATGTATCTAGAAAAAGCACAAATGCTGACACTAATAATTAATAAAAACCAAAAAATGTGTCTTTAAATATATGTATAAGGATTTTTTTATTATAACTATCAAAGGACAGCTGGACAGCCCTGACATAAATGGACAAAAACAACTACACAAATGAAAAACTAACATATATTATCATTATTATATGTTACAGTGGTTTATTTTGACTCACAAAATGTTGACAATAATATCTGAGCCTCAGATTGTGCGACAATAAACATTTCAAAACACACCTGCATTTCAGACACACCTGTTTGGATGAGGTAACCGGAAAATACAGGACAACATAGGCCTATATACGGCATATTTAAATTGGTTTTCATTATAAGGGAAAAACCTGATACAGATATTACATTTGTATGCCCATATGGGGTTACGGGACATCTTTAACAACAACAACATGAATGCAAATTGCTAATTACCTTGTGCAACTGCTGTTCTGTGCTTGTGTACATGCCACGGATATGTATGTGAATACCTAACCGGTGGAGGTGTTCATACTTTTTTCAAAAACTGTAATCTGGAGCCAGGTGACTACATTCCCTTTAGGAACAGAAATGACAATATGAACATCTACAAACTTGACCTATTTTCATTCAACACAGCACAAATGGCTTGAAAATTAGAAAACTTAAGGGACAAAATGTCAGGTTTAATTCAATGCAAGAATCCTGTTGTCGTTCAGGTCACGGTAATCTTCAAACGCTAAACTGAAGACAACTGATGTGATGTTGTTTTGCATAATGATGGTGCGGTGCGTTGACCTCAATGGAGACAAAATGGCTTGTCCAGTTCTGACGTTTTTGTCTCAGTTGAGGTGACTGACCCATCATTATGCAAGACTACTCGCCATAAACATGCTTTTTAAATTCAACATGCAGACCAAAATGCATCAATCTGATGATGGGAATATCAACTCTTTTGGCTGAGGTCACTAAAAATCCTTCTCAAATGTTGTTTTTGTTGTTTTGCTTGAATTGATTTATTGCCAAATTGTGTGTAAAATTAATTTGAAAAGTAATAGTATACAAACTTTTAAGTATTTCACCCAATGGACCCCACAGCGGCCCCTCACCTTATCAGCAGCTGTCACAGCCCGATGCACACGCACACGCGCATGAACCTTTCCCCGTTTCACATTTACGTCAATTAGTGGCATTGTCAACGCTGTGCACACACAGAGTGGCAAATCACAGCGCTGGGTTACATCATCCACTTGTCAATTTTACCCTTTTTTGTGTGTGAAGCGCATGTTAGGCGTCGGGCAGAGAGTTGGATTGCACTAGCAAATCAGACATGGCCCTAATAAGCCGTCGTATGAGGGAGCCATAACGGTGGAAAAATTAGGTTGATTGGTATCAATTTTATCATCATTTTCAATGAACACGATTTTTGTGTGTGCCAGACTGGCACTAAATATGTCCTAAAATTGTAAAATATCGGGGAGGACCAACCTTAAATGACCTTGTTAAGTTATGTGCTCTCATTTGCATTATTGTTTATTTTTGTTGAATTGTTATACAGTGCAATATTATAATGTGCCTTTGTCAGTACGCTGTGCTTTTGTTGTGAAGAAACTTCCCGGGGGGATTTTTCTGACTTCCTGTACAGCTGTCATAAGGTACTCGTTACGACAGACACTTTACATTACTGTCTTGAATGCACTTGGCGCGAGTCGAACATGAAACTGGTGTGTGTGGCTGGCGGCGTCAGCAGTCGGAATCGTTTGGCGGGAAGTTGCCAGAGTGACGTGTTAAATGAGTTTTTGTCCGATGACAACTAGGCTTGTTAATGAATACTTTAGGAAATTAATGTGGGTGGTAATTTTGTAAGTCAGGGGGAGGTGTTTGGAAGGCACCGGCCAACAGCCTGTATAGGTCTGGTAATTCGGTGGTTTTGCCTGATTTCTCTCTCTGAGGTGTGTGTGTGTGTGCGGGAGGGGATGTTTGCTTGATAGTCATTTATTTTGCATGTCCTCCGCATTAGGGCGAGGTGTTACAAGTGCCAGAGACTTGGCCACATGGCAGCAGTGTGCAGAGGTGGCCTGCGGTGTCTTAAGTGTGAGGGGATCATGACATCTTCAGTTGTGAACTACCTTCCCCAAGGTGCTGTAACTGTGGAGGAAAACATCTAGCATCGTCCAAGGAGTGCAACCATTTTACCAAGGCAAAGCAGGTACAAATGGTTAAGGAGCAACAGAAGGTTTCTTATGCAGAAGCTTTGAAGCATGTTGAAGGAGGGGGAACCCCTTTGTCTGCAGGTGGGACACTTCAGCCGGTGATGTGTCAGTCCCATGGGGTTGGAAGGGTATCTTCAAACGCCAGTGCTGTTCATGCAGAGTCCCTTCTTGCATTTATAGTGGAAGTGTTGTCTATTATTTCTAATAAGACACCGAGGTCTGACCTCATCATGTCTGTAACTGAGGCTGCAAACAGATTCTTAGGGCTGCCCAGTCATTGTGCAGTTGCATCAAGGTGCAGTAGAATCTGGGTGTAAGGGAGGCTGAAATGGTGGAGGAAGGTGAGAGGGGTTGTGCTGTGTATGAGGATATAAGTGAATAATGGTTTGTGTTTTGCAATGGAACGCAAGGAGTCTCATTGCAAATGGTCAGGGTTTTAAGAAGTGTGTGAGAAATGCTAGTCCTAAGTCAGATTTTATTTGTGTACAAGACACGTGGTTGAAGCCTTCACCGGATTTTGTTATTCCGGGTATACCAGTATACGAAAAGATCATCCAGACAGCAGTGGCGGTGGGTGTGTGACTTTTGTAAAATTGGGAGTCCAGTACAGGGTTTGTGCATCTGAGAATGCTAGGCCTAAAGGAAGTATCCATCGGCGACATCGATGGTGAGAAAAATGAAGAATGCTACGCAGAGCTTATTTAATTTCTCGACAACAAGAGCCTCTCACTAGTAATGAGAGACGCGACTGACGACGGCAGAAAAACTCTATAAATACTCCGGAGCCACTATTCTAGTGTGCGTAAGCCCAGAATCATCACCTTGTACACAGAGCCACATCTTTAAAGAAAGAGCATGACGAAACAGTGACAGATTATATCATTATAGCAAAAAAAGCAGTCACCGCACTGAGCAAGTGAGCTGAGCAGTTATAAACTTTTAGACTTTTTTTAATTACATATTTGACAAAAAACAACTTATAGGGCCAAACAGAGCTGACTTAAAACAAAAAACATTTAATAAATGAAATAATAAAAATAGTTGTCCTGATAATTTAAGATTTCGAGATTGAAAAGTCGTAATATTACGAGATTTAAAGTCATAAATTTATGAGATTAAAAGTTGTAATTTTACGGGGAAAAAGTCGTAATGTTAAGAGATTTCAGTTGGTAATTTTTTGTGTCATTGTGTCATACGTGTCCGAGGGAAACTAGAGCAAAGTTCTTCAGTGGGAAAGAAAACTTAGCTCTGGCTTCAGACAAGCTTTTATTCATAATAAGACAGCAAAACAGAGCAGTTGGGCACAAACAGGTTAGCTTGGGTGAGCATCGTCTCACCGCTACACTCTAATACCCCGCACCTCCACAGGCTCTCTGTTTGATAGCGGTCTCAGGCAATGCCTATAAAATGACATTACAACTTTTATTACCGTAAAGTTATGTTTTTATTCTCATAATATGACAGTCTTTTCTTGTAAATATACAACATTATTGTCGTCAATTTACAACTTCATTCTCGAAATCTTGATGATTTTAATGTTTCATTTAACAGGCATTGCCCGAGACAGCTATAAACACAGGGGACTTGTGTGACCCTTGACCTGGGTTGAAGGTTAAATTACGACTTTTTTCGCCCAACGGATCTCAAAAGGCTCGACTGTTACGTGAGGAGAACAGCAGTCCTTCAGCGCTAACTGAGGCTCTTCAACAGGAAGGGGTGAATAAAAACAATGACTTGTGTAGCAACTACCAAGTCTTGCTCTAGTCGCTTCCGGGTGCAATCTACAAAGCTATGAAGAGACAGAAAATTGACAGAAAATTTTGACACTAAACCACAAAGTTGGACAATGTAATGAAAGTGGACCTATCTTCAATCACCTGCTATGAATGTGAAAATCGCGGGCATGTTGCAAGACATTGCCGTCAAAGAGGAGCAGGAAATCGGTGTAGCTATCACAAAAGCAGTACACATAGTGACGAGACATGCAAAAGAAAACCAAAACACAAACATGTTGCAAAGCAAACGGCAGACAAACAAGACCACCAGGATAAGAGACATACAGTATGTCTTCAAAGTCAAGCAAGAATTTCTTCCAGAAAAGATTCAAAGGAAGGGGCTGATGGTGGATTGTGGAGCTCTGTCACACATCATAACAGAGAAGGACAAATTCGCAAGATCTGAAGAACGTTTGACGCATCAAAACACTATATGGAACTTGCTGGTGGATCCAAAATGAATAATGTGGCGCTGAAGCGAGGAGATGCAAAAGTGCTTCTACAGGACACGGGTGGAGGATGTCTTGCGGTCACCCTGAGTGGAGCCCTATTCATTCGCACCTATCACCTATCAGAGCATCTTCTCTGTGAAGGCAGCCACAGCCAACAGAGGCAAGCTGATCTTCCAAGATGGACAAAAGAACTAATCGACAAAAGGTGGAACTTTTTTCCTTATCGAAGAGCGTGAGAGGCTATATTACCTCAAAACGGTAAATAACCCCCAACAGTGTGTTGATGAATCATTTTAAAAAATTAATGACTGATGACAAAGCAAATTTAACTTGTGATATCAAAACACGGCACACCACCTTGGGACATTGTAATTTTGATGATGTGTGGAAATGACAAAATGTGGTTGAGGGCATGAAGATTACAGGTAACAACACCAAGATAGATTGCAATGTCTGCACTGAGGGAAAGTTCACTAACAGCAGAAATAAGAAAGCCAATGTGAAAGCTAGCGCCCCTCTAGAGTTAGTACACACTGACTTGCCCCGTAGAACCAACAAGCCGAGAGGAATACAAACATACTATTGTATTCACAGATGACTTTCCGAAGGGAAGTGTCAGCATACTTTCTTAAAAATAAAGGAGACACAACAGACAGTGCGCCGTATGGCACTGTTAAGTGTATAAGATCAGATTATACACAATTATCAATTATGGCCCTATGCTGTGCAAAATGCGGCCCACATCCGCAACCGATGTTACAATGACAGGATCCAAACTACTCCGTACTTCATGATGACAGGGAAAAGCCTGACCTCTCAAAAATGTGGATTTTTGGGTCACATTGTTTTGCATACCAACATGATCATAAGAAGCTAGACCCAGAATGTGAAAAAGGAATATTAATAGGGTGTAACAAGAACAGTCCGGCATACCTGGTCTACAACCCACTAACAGGAAAGGTTTCAAAACACAGATTGGTAAAATTCCTAAAAAACAAAATTGTCAACCAACATACCCAAACCGAGGAACATGATTTAGAAATCCAACACTACGAAACAGAGAAAATGAATGTAACAAGCACAGAGCACCCCATAGTGAAAATAGTGCCGGAAGTCAGGACCAGGGTGGGGACATGGAAAAGGCGAAAGAAGAAATATTACCACAGAGTGAAACAGAAGAAAAAGCGACCCCAACTGACGGTGGAAACAACACAGAAACCAACTATTTGCAACATCAAAATCATCGCTCCCGTAAAAGACAAAGCAATACCCAAGGTATTTAGAAGATTAAGTATCAGACTTAAAAGACAACAAAGTGCTTAACGCAACTGTCGATTATCCTTTCAGAGCGCTGTGTGGGGCCCCTCAAACATATAGTGAAGCCCTCACATCACCAGAGGCCCCTGAACGGGAACCAGCCATGAGGAAAAAGATTGAGTCACTTAAAGCAAACGACGGTTTATGCACTCAAACAAAAACGACGACAGAAAGAAAATATTTTTAAAGCTACAATTAAACAGAAGGCATAGACTATCACAGTGGTTTTCAAACTGGGGGGCGCGGCATTATGACAGGGGGGCGCGGGGCTACCATGCACACTTTTCATTACGTTTTTTTTGGACTACAGGCTACTACTCTTTTCTCTCCCTTCGAACCCTGCTGCTTTAATGACAAAGTTACGTGGGTGTGTTCACATTCTCAACTGATTAGCGCGACAACACTCTTAAGCTTCAGTGTGTATCCGCGCGCGCTATGTTGTTCAACACACATGTCATCGTTTTGGTTTAAACCGAGCGCTCCCGTAACCTGCATGCAGTTTTTTTTTGGAGATAACTTTATCTCCAGAAGAGAGGCGTTGTTCTGACTTCCTGTGCAGCTGTCGTAGAGTGCTCGTTACGACAGAAACTTTCCGTCACTGTCTTACATACACTTGGCACGAGTTAGACAAGAAACTGGGTGCGAAAAATAAATGCGTATCCGAAATAAGACACAGTGTCATCATTGCAAATATGTCATACGTAGCTGAGAACCCAACAGACCTGATGAATTATGCAATGTAAAGAAATGTGACGGATAAATAGAAATAAGAATAATTATATAGCATAGTTTCGATAACAAAAACAACCTGTTTGCTACTCCATTCATGCTTTTTTTAATTTTAGAGCCTCGCCATTGGTCCATTTATCGGCCAATGGCGGGGTTAACCGGTGCTAAGCTTAGTGCTCTTTTTGCGCATGCGCATTCTTGAACTCACTGAAGAGCACTCGCGTCTCTCTGAGGATATTAAATCTGCTTAAAAAGGTATTCGCAAGTACAACATTATAATATTTATTGTTTTTCTCGATGGTTACAAATGTAGTTCACAACAACATCGGCCACAATACGTATGTTTATCGTGTATAACTGCGCCAGCACTGGCTTTCTTGATTGTTCTCACATTGTTGTGCTAACCGGCGAAAGCTAGCTAAATTTAGCATGGTACCTTCCTGTTAAGCTAACGTCAGCTTTTGTTTCATTCACCGTCACTCCATTCAGACCAGTTTGCGATTACTGGTCACTTGCACACATACACGTTCCAAAATGTTTTATCCAAACGATAACATGCTGTCTGGATCACCAAATAATTGACGGATATGTCACCGTATGTCCGCTAAAACAAAAACTTTAACCCACAAGGAGCTGGCGACGTTGTCGTAGTGTGGCAGTCACTGGTCACTGAGCGGTCATTTCATTAGGTACAATTATATCACATAGTATGCCTTTATAAAAAT
Organism: Oostethus manadensis; assembly: GCA_024372805.1. Lineage (NCBI taxonomy): Eukaryota > Metazoa > Chordata > Actinopteri > Syngnathiformes > Syngnathidae > Oostethus > Oostethus manadensis. Next base: position 188,172 of record QODF01000011.1, read on the forward strand.
GTGGACGTTAGCCTCTTACGGAAGTTTGCAATGATATTGTCAGGTTTGCATGAACTCCGTTAGTTTACTGCTATTAAGTGGTGTGGTAGTAATATTCAAGTTATTTTCTTGGAATATTATTCATTCATTCATCTTTTTAAAGTATTTTAACTTTTTGCCTTGCAACAATCAGACATTTGTCTCATATTATTCAGATACTTCCACGTTATATTTAATAACACCTTTTAGTAACATTTCATAATATTTCACATGAAAACATTTCACAATATTTATATTTGTATGTAGTAATATTCAGACATTTGCCTGTAATGTTTAAGAATTCTTTTAGATGTAAGCATTGGGCGTCTGGATGTCTGGATATTGTTTCTTTTGTGATATCCTATATGCCGATATTGTCCAACTCTCAATTTCTGATTTCCTATGTCAATTGATACTGATAGTATAACAGCACATATCTCTTGTCATGGAATTAAAAGCTAGCGATAGCACTTAGCTCCACTGTTATCAACAGTACAAGCAAAGTATGCAAGTTTAAATCAGACTGGACTCTTCTCTTGGCTGGAGTTTTAGAACAAGCTCATGTTCTGCAAATATTGCAAAGGGGCAATGTGCAGTGTGATAAGTGTCCATTAGTAATGTATTTGCATGTAATGTGATGTCAGTCATGTTATGTGACTGTATGTGTAGCTTATTACAGGGATTCCCAAACTTTTTACAGTTTTACAGTACTTCAAACATTGTCCTGAAGCCATGTAACCACTAATCCTGCACAATCTAAAAAACATATACTTTCATATCAGAATTAACTTGAAATATTGAACATAATTAATTGGTTAATTAATTTATAGTAATTTGGGGTCAAAAATGTGTATTTTGCATAGTAACATTTTGATAAAGTTTGACACGCACACGGATAAATAGATATGTAATAATCCTACATACTGTATATTTTATTCTTGTCTGATTTAATGGCTTGAACTGGCGCTTCACTTTTTTGTCCACTTAGGATGGCTATGGTTAAAGTCTGCATATTCCTTTAATACCAAATTAAAGAGGACATTTTTACAATAATGATAAATCACAAAACAAAATGAAAAGCAAAATATTTTCTGGTAAATCCCCACTCACAATGACAAGTTTTCACCTTTTTGTCCAATAATAAATTTAATCTTCAAGACCAATGCGCAACTTTATGCTGTGTCTTCTTTTTGCTCTGTTCTCCTTGTGCCGTGAGACATTCAGGAGCAAGTGTTAGGTGCTAATTGTTTTTCATTTTTATTTGCAAACCCCTTATAACAATTGGGATACGCATGAGGGTACACGCACCCCATTTTGGGACCATAAGGCATAGTACATGTGTGTACAGCATGTAGTATGCCAGGCTATGTATGATACATCACTATTTGCAGACCGAAACCCCACATACTGAGCGCAAATAGAGGGTTAGCATGCTGTTGCGGCTGCGTGTGCGTGCGCGCGACATGGGCTGGATGGGTATATTTTTGCAGTTTTATAGTTTTGTTTTACGGCTTTAATGTATTGAGTTTTACAATGCCCGATGGCGACATGCAAGTTCTAAGTAAAAAAAAGACAAGAAGCACGTTTATTCTTGCATCCAGTTTGTCTGAATTGTAAACAGACATTCTATACACACACAAAACACTTGTCTGTTAAACTCTTGAAAATAAACTTTATTGCTTTTGATATGATATACTCGCATATTATGCAATATATGAAAACAGTCAAAAATATGTCAATATCGAGTTTTGACAATAATTTGTGGGACAATTATCATCCAGCAAAAAGTTGTTATTAAGACAGACCTATCTCCATAGACCTATATAGAGCAATTTTTTAATTTCATTTCAGTAAAAAAAAATATACCAATATTTACAGATATTGCGTATTCATGCCAGTATATATAATTACGTTTGTACATAATAGTCAAAGTTTTTGTCATGACAAGGTGTTTAAGCTGAACCCACTAAATTTAGAGAGGAAAAACAGATTTTTACATATTTACTGTAAGCCGCACCACACTATAGGCTGCACATGCTCACGCCTTAAAATGGCATAGCCAGTCATGAGCTATAAGAACTCACAACAATCTTATCAACCAATCGGAACTCGTAGGAGGTCATTACTCAACATAAGTCTGATTCACTTTCTGATCAAAGAAAGAACGCTAAAATGGGTGACAAGCTTGTTATGAGTTTCCTGGTGGCTCGTGATTGGCTTCTACCAAAGAAAGAGCTACCGCTTCGTCACTGATTCGTGCAGCTTAAAAATAGTTGCTTATATACCAGAAATTACAGTAATTGCAATCAGCCTATTTCTGGAAGAAGGTATGCATCCATCTTTGTGTTAGAAATCATCTATCCATCCATCCATTTTCTATACCGCTTATCGTCAATAGTTACTGGGAAATTAATATAGGAAAGTAAGATTTGTAATGTTGCAGTTGTATTTCTTTATAAGGCCAATGTCACTGATGATATCTTCTTTTTGTGGGCGTTTGTGGGGGTGTTTGTGTGTATGTCTGTAGCTCTTAGGAGCTCATCACCAGCAGGAAAGCTGTATAAGCACTGGGTAGACAAGACTGAAGGAAGTGGCGTGACATACGGGGAGCTGCCAGTGGACATCGCAATGAGTTACAAACCTATAGCTCCTGCGCCATCTGGCTCCAACCACACACCTCCTGGTTTGTTGTCATTTGTCATTCATAAACACTCTTTTTCTACCTTTACAACAACATTAATGCTCACTGTGGATTGCAACCGTCTGAGGAGGTATTCATCAGGTGTGCAATACAGAAAATTCACGGTTTGATTTGATTCAGTGCTTTAGTGGTATGGCTCAATATTTTTTCGATACAAAAAATGTCCATGCCTTTTTTGTGTTTTATTGAAATTACCAACTTTTGTTTCAACTCAAAAGAGGAGATGAAATAGAAAATTTGAAGAATTAAGACGTATTTATTTGAACCACCGACGATGAAATTAGCGTGTCTGACACAGAGGTGTCTGATGACAAAGACGCGTAGATGAAGATTGTTTGGCTTCAAAACACAGAAAGGTAATTGTAAACTACTTTGGAGTTGCTTATCCTTCAATAATTGTTTTAAATTGGCTTCTTAAAGAGCTTCAGGGGTCTTTGGAGCCTTTTTATTGTATATTTTGTGGCTGCCACCGCCCGGCCCCACCGTCAACATATTGCTGTGAAAGTGTTTTAACATGTATAATCCTTTGTGGTCTTGTCGCTATGGTGTCGTAGCTGACTGATGTCATGTGATTTTTGGGTTGCTGAAATGCGTGATTGTTCAATTTATAGTATCGAATTGAGACCACATTATCTAACGGGTTAATGCAGATACATGCATTGTTACAACCCTAGTCTTCATGCAACGATGTGGTACAATTGCAACCTTGCAACAGGTCATGCAGGGAACAAACTGCCTGAAATGGGTGTTCCAGGCCCCCATATTCCTGGAGTATTCCCCACAGAATTTCTTGAGGAATACAATCGAATGCCTTTTCCAAGTCCACAAAACACATGTAGATTGGTTGGGCAAACTCCCATGCCTCCTTAAAGATCCTGTTGAGAGTGTAGAGTCTCGTGGATCCTTCTCTCCAGAACCCCAGAATAGACCATACCAGGAAGGCTGAGAAGTGTGATCCTACGATAGGTGGAACACAGCCTCCAGTTCCACCACCACCGCAGTTTGCCAATCCAGGGGCACCGCCCCCGCTGCAGAGTTGCGTCAACTAAGACACGGGCAGTGCATCCAGGGCTTTAAGGAAATCCAGGGGGATCTCATCCACCCACGGGGCCCTGCCACCGAGAAGGTTTTAGACTACCTTGACTGCCCCAGAGATTGGAGAGCCCACTGTGGAGTCCTCAGGCTACTCTTCCTCATTGGAAAACATGTCGGTGGGAGTAAGGAGGTCTTTAAAGTATTCCTTCCACAACATCTGAAGTGGAGGTAAGCAGCACACTATCTCCAACATGCACCGTTGAGGACGAGCTTAAGTTCAAATTTATTTTCAGTGGTGTAAAAAACAATTTGCCCCCTTCCTGACTTTTTATTCTTTTGCATGTTTGTCACACTTAAATGTTTCTGCTCATAAAAAATAGTTAACAGTCAAAAATAACATAATTGAACACAAAATGGAGTTTTTTAATTAAGGTTTACGTTATTAAGGGAGGAAAAAAACTCCAAATCTACATGGCCCTGTGTGAAAAAGTGATTGCCCGCCTTGTTAAAAAAAATAACTTAACTGTGGTTTATCACACCTGAGGTTAATTTCTGTAGCCACCACCAGGCCTGATTACTGCCACACCTGTTTCAATCAAGAAATCACTTAAACAGGAGCTACCTGACACAGAGAAGTAGACCAAAAGCACCACAAGATCTAGACATCATGCCAAGATCCAAAGAAATTCAGGAACAAATGAGAACAAAAGTAATTGAGATCTATCAGTCTGGTAAAGGTTATAAAGCCATTTCTAAAGCTTTGGGACTTTAGCGAACCATAGTGAGAGCCATTATCTACAAATGGCAAAAACATGGAACAGTGGTGAACCTTCACAGGAGCGTCCGGCCGCCCAAAATTACCCCAAGAGCGCAGAGACAACTCATCCGAGACGTCACAAAAGATCCCAGGGCAACATTTAAAGAACTGCAGGCCTCACCTACCTCAATTAAGGTCAGTGTTCACGACTCCACCATAAGAAAGAGACTGGGCAAAAACGGCCTGCACGGCAGAGTTCCAAGACGCAAACCACTATTAAGCAAAAATAACATTAAGGCTCGTCTTAATTTTGCTAAAAAAAAAACATCTCAATGACTGCCAAGACTTTTGGGAAAATATCTTGTGGACTGACGAGACAAAAGTTCAACTTTTGGAAGGTGCGTGTCCCTTTACATTTGGCGTAAAAGTAACACAGCAGTTCATAAAAAGAACATCATACAAACAGTAAAATATGGTGGTGGTAGTGTGATGGTCTGGGGTTGTTTTGCTGCTTCAGGACCTGGAAAGCTTGCTGTGATAGATGGAAGCATGAATTCTACTGTCTACCAAAAAATCCTGAAGGAGAATGTCCGGCCATCTGTTCGTCAACTCAAGCTAAAGCGATCTTGGGTGTGCAGCAGAGCAATGACCCAAAACACACCAGCAAATCCATCTCTGAAAGGCTGAAGAAAAACAAAATGAAGAATTTGGAGTGGCCTAGTCAAAGTCCTGACCTGAATCCCATTGAGATGCTGTGGCATGACCTTAAGAAGGCGGTTCATGCTAGAAAACCCAAAAATGAAGCTGAATTACAACAATTCTGCAAAGATGAGTGAGCCAAAATTCCTCCAGAGCGCTGTAAAAGACTTGTTGGAAGTCATCGCAAACGTTTGATTGCAGTTATTGCTGCTAAGGATGGCCCAATTAGTTTATTAGGTGCAGAGGCAATTACTTTTTCACACAGGGCTATGTGGGTTTGGATTTTTTTCTCCCTAAATAATAAAAACATTCATTTAAAAACTGCATTGTGTGTTTAATTGTGTTATTTTTGACTAATATTAAATTGTATAATATTATATTATGTGTTTGATCAGAAAAATTTTGTGTGACAAACATGCAAAAGAAAAAGTCAGGTTAGTTTTTCACACAACTGTATATAGCACATTTCTAACAGTTAAACTGCCCAAAGTGCTGTAAAGCAGCCAATAAAACACAAATCATACAAACATACCCAATAATAAATGTACAATTAAAATTCACAATAAAAACAATACACAAATAATAATGACACTAAACAGTAAAAACCATGTCCAGGTTAACCTGTTATAAAAGCCAGTCTATAAAAATAAAGTTATATGTCCGCCGTCTCTTGGTGCCAGTTAACAGGTGAACAGCTGCGTTTTGAACCATCTGGTGACGATGTATAGACAACTGATACAGACATCTCCACAATGGAAGCAAGGAACATGGCCCATTCAGACTCAATATCTGCCACCTCCCTCGAAACATGGTCAAAGTCCTCCCAAAAGTGGGAGTTGTAACCTGGGCCTACCAGGTCCGACCGTCATCCTCCCCCACCATTGGAGACAACTCACCACCAAGAGTGTCCAAAACATGTGACCACAAAGTCGATCATCGAAATGCAGCCCAGGGTGTCCTGTTGCCAGTTGCACACGTGGACACCCTTCTCCTTGAACATGGTGTTTGTTTTGGACAGTCTGTGACAAGCACATAAAAAAACACCTCCCAATCACGCCTCTCCAGGTCTCAAATGATGGAACGACGAAATCCCCTGAGGGAGGACACTCCAGTACTGCCTCTTAAGGATTCCAAAAAGGGCAGGTATTTTGAACTGCTGTTTGGTGCATTAGTGCAAACAGTCAGGACCCAGCCCTCCACCCAAAGTGAAGGAAAACTACCCTCTCTTTCACTGGGTTTCCAACTCCAACATACAGGACCTGACCTGGGGGTCAACAGGAATTTCCACTCTGCCCATTGCCTCTCACTGCTGTCAATGCCAAAGACCAACCCCTATCGAGAGGATTGGTTCCAGAGCCCTTGCTGTGCGTTGAGGTGAGTCCGACTGTATCTAGCTGGAACTTCTCCACCTCACTCACCAGCTCAGGCTCCTTTTCCACCAGGGAGGTGACATTTTACAAGATAGCTTTTTCAGCCGAGAATGAGACTGCCAGGGCTCCTGCCTTCAGTCGCCACCCATCTCGCTCTGCACCTGACTCCTTTGGCCTTTTGCCTCCTTTGCCCTCCTTTTGCCTGGTGACCTCATTGGAGGGGGGATCCACGTTACCTCTTAGGGCAATGCCCGGCCGGACCCCATGGATGAAGACCCTGACCATAATGCCCCACCTCCAGGCCTAGCTCCGGAGGGGGGCTTCGTTGGCCTGCGTCCAACCAAGGGAAATGTTGGTCCAACGTTGTTTCTCTTCATTGGGGTCTGTTTGAGCCACTCTTTGTCTGGTCCCTCCCCTAGGACGTGTTTGTCATGGGTGACCCCACCAGGGGCATAAAAGCCCCCGGCAACTTAACTCCTGGGATCATTGGCACATGCAAGCTCCTCAACCACACGTACACCACAACCAAGGTGATGGCTCAAGAAAGATGATTGTTTTGTTTTTTTGTGTTACATTTCTCAGGAAATTGCAGTTTTTTAATGTAATATTCCTTTTTTGAAAAAAGACATACCTCTGTTTCTAATATTGCAACTTTTCCTCATAATATGATTGAAGTTTGTTTGTCTGCCCTGCGATTGTCTGGCGACCAGTCCAGGGTGTACCCCGCCTCCTGCCCAAAGTCAGCTGGGATAGGCTCCAGCATACCTGCGACCCTAATCAGGATAAGCGGCATAGAAAATTAATGAATATGATTGAACTCGATGCAATAGGAACTATTGGGACTATCAAGGACTGTTCACAAATCAGTAACAATTTGTGACAACGTATGCTTTGCACCTTTAGGCTCCTCTGTGCCCTCCCCTTCCCTCCCGTCGTCATCCAACTTCAGGCCAGCTTTCAGCGACTTTGGCCCACCCTCCATGGGCTTTGTTCAGGTATGCTGGCATTATGGTTCTTTAATGGCGTTGTCCATACAATCAAAGAGGACTTTTCTATTATCGTCCGTCAACATGATAAGCACAAAGGTTGACTTTTGAACAGCGAATCTTAACCTTTTATTCAAAAAGCGTCTAGTCCAATTATGTTGAGGCTTGGTGTGGAATGCCTGACAATCAGCACTCTACTGTATCACCTTTCAAGATATCCTTGCTATGGGCCGTCACAGCTTGTGATGTCATGTATTTCTGTGTTTGTCTCCCTGACAATCAGCCTGTCAAAGTCAGCCAAGGCTCCACTTACAGCGAGCTTCTGTCTGTCATTGAGGAGATGAGCCGGGAGATCCGACCTACATATGCTGGCAGCAAAAGTGCCATGGAGAGGCTAAAGAGAGGTACACACACATTTTGGCTCATAAATATATGCTAAATAGATAAATCATTTGGTTACTGTGCTTTGTGAGTATCAACGGCAGCACAGTAATAATTTTATCTCCAAAAGGGGGGCGCGGCAAAAAAAGTTTGGGAACCACTGATCTAGATGATCCCCAACATTTAATCAGTTCTTCCATATCCTATTCCTGTTGAAAATTTAATCCAAATCCATTCAGAACAGAAGTTAATTTGATCACAAACACCGGCGCTGCCGCTTGGCGGAGGTCGTAAGCTATGGGTCGTTCTATATGCATACTGTATATGCATTGATGTAGTATACAAAACACCACTAATGAAGTGAGAAGTTCGGCCCTCCGGTGTTTAGTTTTCTGAAAATGCTGCGCATAGAACAATTTAGTCAAATAGCTCTGCATTGTACTTTAGTGTGACAAGGTTGCAGTGCTTTTGATTTGTGATATTACATGAGGACAGATGAACAAAGACAGCAAGAGCTTGATTATTGGACTTATAATAGAGTCACACTTTTCCACTGGCTACTGGCTTTTTAATTTACACGCTATTAAAAACACCAAGCTTAATTAGGCACTTGCAAATTAAAATGACACATGCTGATTAGAGTATAGTGGAACCCCAGGATACGAAATTAATACGTTCCAAAAGGATTTTTGTAAGCCGAATTTTTTTGTAACCTGAACAACATTTAACATGAAAATTGACTAATTCGTTCCACTGACCTGGAAGACCCCTCATACAATGGAAAAAAACACTGTTCTGCACATTTAATACTGTATAAATAACAAGTATTGTAATACAAATGTAATGTAATAATAAAACCTGAAATAGAATGTATATTGAGTTAAAATTCTAAAAGTTTCTTACCTTTGATACGCAGCAAAGTGCAGTACAACACAGTATGTACGCTGGCAGCAATAAACCAGAGAACATTACGTGATACATACCGTACGTACACTTACCTCCACCATTCCTCTAGTAGGTATCCTGCAAAACAACATCTTTGCCGAGCGCCTGTAGAGTTAGCCCTCCATATGTGAATGGATTGTGGGTGCCTGGGCTAAGGTATCTGCTTTAACTCTTGTCCGAGCTTTCGGGAAAGCCGGCATCAATGCTGAACAGCCAACTGACAATTAGACTTACGGCCGACAATGACAACAGGGAACCTGGCATGTTTGACGGCAAAATTGCTCAGCTGTTCAAGTCAGATGCAGAAGATTAGGACTTTGATGGATTTGTGGGAGATAGTTAGTGTATTGTTAAATAGTAGAATAAACTTCAACTGAACTCACTCCGTTTCTGCTTCTGTTGCCTGTATGTTTGAGCATGCGCCTTAAAATATGGTAAATCAGGAAAATTCAGAAAAAAACAAGTTTTAAGATCGACAAACTTTTGCAAAGCGAATTACTTTTTGTAAGCCGAAGCAAAAAAAATCAAAGGTAATTTCGTGTCCCGGATTTTTCATATCCCGGGGATTCCACTTTACTTAATTGTCTATTTACAATACGAACCCATATTATGCTGTGTTCAAATGCAGGTTTATCTTTTTCAGGTATAATCCATGCCCGTGCCCTGGTCAGGGAATGTCTCGCAGAAACGGAAAGAAGCGCCCGCACATGACAGCATACTCTGTTTGTAAACTATTTCTTATTTCCTTCATTGCCTCTTTACTGGCTGGCTTTTTAAAACGGCAGCATATTCTTGTCCTACCACTTGGCCCCTCAAATGGTCATTAACTACAAGTTCAGTTTTGTACTGATTTTTTGAGACAAGAATGTTGACATTTTAATTAGAACTGTGCATAAAGCGCATGGTATATTAAACCAGACTTTTATCAGGTTCTCCTTCATGTCTAAAAGAAAACCAAACTTCCCCTTATTACTGTTTACTGTGTTTTGGGTTTTTTTTTTTTTTTACATATTTGCTTTCATGCTTATGCACATTGGCCCTATTTTGTAGATTTTATCATTCAACAAGAACTATGTACATCTCAAGTCAGTTTGTTATTGTGGGAATTTTGTAAACCAAATTTTTGCAGTTCCTTATGTATATCTTAATTAAATGATAGAAAAACCAATTGTAGGCTTTTTCTTTTTGCTCACAAACAGCACATCACTGCTGGTGTATGTATATTTGTGGACAACATGGAAGTAACACAAATGCCAAAGCAGGGATAAACACATTTATTTGTATTAAACAATGTTGGACTTGATTCAGGTCCTGCATGTTGAATAAATGTTTTTTCAGAGAAACTGACTTATACAGTGAGGCTGACTTACAGCTGCACAGAAAAAAATAATTTTTATTACACATTAAATAAGAATACTGTAAATGCTCCAATTAATGCCTCTACTATTGTCATTGCGTGTGTGGTCTAAAAAAAGTACATAACCACCATGGTGTCTTAACACCTATGGCTGTAGGCAACATCCTATTGATTTTTGTTATGACTCAACAAAATGGCAATAGTGCTCAGCATCCAGCAGCTTTATCTACCTCTGCATGCGCTTTAAAATGGTTGCTCTACTCAGGTGTTGGTGTAGAACTTGTGTGTTACACTTGCCATACCGTCTACAATGAACTAATCAGTGGTATCAGTGCTGGCTGAGCAAATTGCCCCTTACTATGTTCGAATGCACATTGGTTCTGTTGCTGTGTTGTACAATATACATGTTAATAAATGACTGATGTGATCGACAATAGCAACATTTTTCTTTCTACTTTCTCATGCACTCCAAATTATTATTATCCAATGCTGTGTCCTCTTTGCAGTTGATGTAAAACACTCGGCTATAATTAGAGCATTTACAAGTATGCATGTAACAATAACGCAAGTGTGTTATGTCATAATGATATTGGAGCCAGGTCCATCTCTTGATCCAATAAATCAGGAGCGTTTATCTCGCTACTAATGAGATCTGGTGGCACAATGTATAATGCTTTGTGTGTGGAAAGTTTTTTTTAGGTAAAACTCCCAATTTAGCTGCAATTACAAGTATATTGTAACAGCTCTGGGTGAATAAAAGGACTATAAATGTTTAATCTACTTGTGACAGTTATTTACACAGCAGTGAGGGAGTACATAAAACTGATTAAATGACGATGCTGAGTTACTCGTTGAGACATATTTATATCTGCTAATGACAGCCGAATAAAGCACTGACATGTAGGGAGGAACTATGTAGAGTTACAGACTGTGCCTTTGGGAGTATGTTTTGCGGAGTATTGTATGCGCAGTGTCTCTGCGTGTCCCTGTGTGGAGGACAGCGTGACAAAGATATAGGTTGTCTTGGGTGTGTGGATAAAACTGTTACAGGTCCTACTTTGTCTCCTTGAAATTCACAGGTATTGTCTCATTTCACTCCACAGATCTTCTCAACCCTAAGGGAGCAAAGAGCATCTATTGTTAGAATAAATAAAACACAACATTATGGAATAGGAAGAACAGAAACAATTCAGTTTGAACTAACTGTGGTAGCGGTCGGTGGTCGTGTGTTGTAGTTGAACAGGTCTTTGTAGCGACCCTTTTCCTCCTTCTCCTTAGAGCGGATGCGTTCCTCCATGGAACGCAGCTCCTTGGCTACAGACGGTCCAAGAGAGGGATCCAGCTCCAACACTTTGGCAAAGTCTGCTCGGGCCTCCACCTCATTCCACACTGCAGCGTGGGCCTTTGCTCGCTTGTAGTAGGCCTTCACGTTATCTGTAGGACAGAATGTTCATAACTGAAGTAACTCCTAAATTATTAGTTACTTTTTGGTACGTTCATTTCTGGTACCAAACAGGAACAACTTTCATGCTTTAAAAAAAAAAAAAATTAATCATGAAAAACTGCAAACTGCTGGCAGGTAATCCAATAAACAAATTATCTGATAAAAAATATAGATTATAGAGTACAGAAAAACTGCTCTTTAGTACTTTCGTGAGCCATGACTCCCGCTTGCCAAATGCTGGGTTGAACTTTTGTTCAACGAACTTTTGTCTTTGTTTAGTAGACACTTGACGCAGTTTTACTTCCTTTCCCTCAACATTTAATGCGTGCTGTGTGGGAAATCGGTAGTACTGGGAAAAACCTGATTACGCATACATGTACTGCTACACCCCTACTACACATTGAGGCAAAGTGACACAGGATAGCATATTGGTCAACTTCTCTGTTTTCGCTGCAGTATTTTGCCCTTCATTCCCAACGTCTTTGCATTTTAATAGTTTCCCATATTTTAACTTTGAATAAATAAATTATCTCCAGACCAACCAGAATTTCCCTTATTTCCAAATGCAAATGTTTTGCACATATAACATAAGGGATTATTATTCCTCTCCAAAAATGGCAAAAAAAGAAAAACATATTTTTAAACCTGCAAAGCGAACTTCAGTAATTTGATTCACACAAAGGAAAGGAAACAGAGTCTAAGTTGAGCACAAAATGCCACAAAATGTAAGTTTTTTTCATTTTTCTGAATGGGGAATGAGGGAGGCTCGCTGTGCCACACTTTGAAAAGCCCTGGTCTGGAAAGGTCATTAGAGACTTGCTGAACAACATACTGTCATCATTTTGATCTCGCTCGCCTCTGCATCTGTGAATTTTAAGTGAACATGACGAACAATGGGGTCCATTGATTTTATTACTGCCAATCCCCCACTGAATATTGACTAATGGCTAACAAGGAAGGTCAGGGTTGGTCTGACTTTATTTTATTTAAAAAAAACGTGGGGCTTTGTGTGGTGCACTAACAAGATAGATGTATTATCAGACAGTCCCTCCAGGGTTTCACAGTTTTTGTGATTGCTGCAGCCTAAAATAACTCATAAAAGAGAGATTGCTGTATAACTCACCAAGTGCTTATCAAATGTTGGGCTGTCGGGTGGCCGTGAGACACAGGGAGTACTTTCAGTGTTAACACACACACCGGCCAATGTGTACAAATTTATTATATTCTACATGCAATTTGACTATTAAATACACTTGTATGCTTCAGAGCTCCCCATTTTGTTGCATTTGCCTTGTTTTAGTTTAAAGTTCCGTCTGTACAGTACAGACAAACACATCAGTTTCTCCATAGTAATTCAAATTGGTGGTGCTTAAAAACATTTATGTTCCTTGGGAAGGGCATGATAGAAAATTATTTGAGAAATACTGATCAAATCTAATGTGATGGTGACAGCAGGCACTCGACAATCTAAATCATAAGCTGGAAAGAAAAAGTATATGAGTGCCTTACCCTCGTATTTGAAGGTGAGCGATGAGCAGTGTTCAATGACCTCATAGTACTGGCCTTGTAGTAACTTGCATTGGCAGTAGTTGAGGAGCAGAGGTGTGATCATATGGTCCAGCTTAATCCAAGATGGATCTCCTGGATGCGCCTGAAAAGGGGGACAAATAACAAAAAGATGTCAGACACTGGAGGGGTATTAATAAGGACAACAGAGATGTCACTAACCTTCATCTGTAGATTTTTCAGGCAGGCGATGCCATTGTAGTATTTCTCTGTGGCCTCCTTTATTCGGCCCTGTTTGAAGAGTGTGTTGCCCTCTTTGTGAATGTGTGGCACATACGCCAGCTTCTCCTCGTCCGTCATGGCCCAGATATCAAGCTGGAACGAGCCTGGAGGATGCACCTGAATGCAGAATTTGTGCTGCGGCGGCTTGAAAATTTCTCTTTAAATGTACCACTACTGGATCGTGGGACCTCCCACATACTTTTAAATAGTTTAAAAATAGCAGCCATAGCCAAATGTGTTCCCGTTAACAAACCTCCAGTAGGTCAATAGTGAAGACAAGAGGCTGGGGGTTAGCCTGAAGGTGGTCCAAATCCCTGTGCCCTAGCGAGTGGTGGGAGTGGATTTGTGCAATGCCACAGCAATGTCTCTGGCCTTCAAGGGGGTCCTTTCCAACGCTGATGTTCCTCAATGACTGGGACACCAGCGGATAGAGTGCTGTATGCTGATGTTTAAAAACAAACAACACAACGTTTTAGCCATGATCAAAAACTTTTAAGGTACGTGGTGAGCGCACTAACTTTGGTGTCACATGTGAATTCTGCAATTTCTCCTTGTCTCATAGTGATGATCACTCTCTCCCACACAGCCAGTTTGAACTTTTTGCCCAGGATGAGCTCCATTGGTTTGCTGCAGAAGCCCATGGTCTTGGAGTCATCCAGTACTGTACCATCACACAGGCTGGTGCGGTAGTGGAAGACCACCTGGTAGAAGAAATGCATGAGAACATACAGTTGACTTACATTTATAATCACCAAATGACATCATGCCAAAAACAGAGAGATTTTCAAAACGTGAGCATGCCCTTAGAAGCTTGGGAAATGTGAAGAAAAACACATTTTTCAAACCTCCTATGCTAAGTTTTGTTATATTTAAAAGCAAAATAAATTGTTTAATTTCTACAGTGAAAGAATAATTAGAAAAATCTACAAAATAAGATCCATAGAATATTTTTTGAAATGTAATTTCATATAGACTTTATTTTGTCAAGTATAGGAAACGTCACCAATATGCTAAGCATTGTGCATTTCAAAGAATGTTGCATGCACACCTACAGGGATACCTGGACACACGCACATTTACAGCATATACGTACTTCCCCACATAACTCACTAACAGTTATTGTCAGTCATTTATACTATGATGATTAATACTGTATTGTCATTGCTAATATTACCACTACAAAGCATGATTGTTTCAGTACAGTATTATCACTGTGGCCGTTTGTTATTTTCATTATGGCCTTTACGGCTGTCATAAACCTTTGCTGATGTAGTCTGATTTGTTTCTGTTATTTTGTTATTGTTGCTGATGGTGTTGGTCTTTCTCTCTCCTCTTCTCTGCCCCCTCCTGCATTGGTCAGGCTGCTCCAAATTTGCATAACAATAAAGATCAAATTGGAGATTATTTGATACGTTTCCCTGGCAGAGCAAATCTGTTTAGCATGTTAGGATATAGATAAACAATACCATCTGCCCGTATGACTGGAGAGGACAAAAAAACCCAGAAACTACAGAGCTTTTGTGTCTATTCTGGCCAATCACCACCATAGAAATATGACTGACGTTGTGACCCGACCAATTAGCAAAGATAAACACATGCCGTCCTGTCCCGCCCATGTCTTCCCATCAGATGAAAAAAAAACAGAAATTAAAAACTCGCGTCGTAAAACTTTACAACTATAACGAGGCATAAAACACCTTCTTTCTTGTGTACCTGTGCTTTTCCTCGAAGCATTATTTGTTTAATATAAAGCAAATGCGATGGCTTAGTCGACATGACAGCAGCTACAAGAAGCTAGCATTAGCTAACGTTCGTCGTCACGTTTCCCGAGGTCTCCAACGACAAAAACTACACCCACTGACACACAAACCTCTCTTACCTTTGTGCCATCGGGGAAGGTCGACAGATGTCCTTTACCGGGGCTTATCAATTTTTTACTGATTCCTTCTTCAAGTAGATTTCGTGCTTCTTCCTCCATCCTTGATTGACCGAGTCCCGGCTGACGTCAGATGATTTGCCGAAACTAGACGATTCCCTGGTGTCATTTTTGCCTAAGTAGCGCCCTCTACAGGTAGGCGGCGTTACACCATCTATCTCTTCTTCTGATAGTTTCCGGCATACGTAATGCTGCCCCCTCGCCGTAAACAAAGAAACGTCACTAAATTCTCACATATATATATGTGTATATATATGTGTGCGTGTGTGTGTGTGTGTGTGTGTGTGTGNGACTCCTCAATTTGTCCTTCGTTTGATAAAAGAAAGGACCTGATTGTAAAATTAGTAAGACCCAAATCAGCAAGCTCTGCATGACAACAGTACATGCCTAAGAGACTCGTGCTCCCCACACTCGCACAAACCATCAGGGTGCTTCTCTATCTTAAACATGCACGCTGCAAGACCACAGTGCACTAATCTAAGTCTGGTTAATATAACTTCATCTCTACCACAAGACGCATATGGGAGCCTACTAGTGATGGGTCGTTCATGAACAATTCGTTCATTTTGAACATTTTTAAAATGTGAACTGGGAAGGACGAATTCTCGGGGAGGGATTCGTTCAGTCGCGCATGCGCATTTTCGTAACATCCTATCTGTTCTGTAGTGGAATCAGTTCACCTGTTTAGAGTCTTCGGGTTTGAGTCTTTCGTTCATTACGCCACTAAGGGGCAGCATGTTGCTCACCGTGCTTGCGTTTAGGTGAAGAGAAGAACCAATCAAAACCCGAAGGCTCGAGAGATTAACTAATCAATTCTCTTCCCGGCTCATGCAGCATAGGTTTGGTTTATGGGGCTGTCACGTGATGAACGACACGACTCAAAACCCGAAGACTCGAGAGATGAACTAATCGATTCTCTTTCCGGCTCATGCAGCATAGGTTAAGCTCACATAGCGCTGTCACGTAATGAACGAACGACTCGAAAAGGGACAGAGAGGTGAGGTAAGTGATTCATAGTCAAAATACCCAAGTAAACAATTAATTAATCTTTTCATATAGCATTATAATTGT
The DNA here is from genome assembly GCA_024372805.1 of Oostethus manadensis. Taxonomy (NCBI): domain Eukaryota; kingdom Metazoa; phylum Chordata; class Actinopteri; order Syngnathiformes; family Syngnathidae; genus Oostethus; species Oostethus manadensis. Next base: position 204,660 of record QODF01000011.1, read on the forward strand.
ATCTTGTTTGTAGTGTGATTAAAGTTTGTGTAAGCAGTAGATGTAATAGGGAAGAAACATGTTGCAATTTAATCATATTTAGCTAAAAAGAACAAAATGAATGAAATGACTCGAAAAAAGATTTGTTCTTTTTATTGAACGGGACTCAAAGATCTGAGTCAGTAAAATGTTCCGAACTTCCCATCACTAGCGCCTACTTACTAAAACAGAAGGCTGACAGGAAAAGAAATGGCTACCTCTATGCTCCTCCTCCCACTCTCTCTGCCATTGATTAGTAAAACGCTCCTTGCAGATGCTGAAGCACTCCCGCTTTCCCAATGGTAATACAAACTCTATTGAGCCCCTGCAAAATAACTCTTTAACCAAAGCATCAGCAACGTAATTTCCCTGAACTCCAGCATGCCCCAGGACACAAACAAATCTCACAGCAGACCCCCAACTTTCAATTCTTTTGATACAGTATAAAAAATGACTAAGTCTGGACGGGCCTCAGAAGTTCTGTGGTGGATAGCCAACAGGGCTACTGCATACTCAAGTAAATGATAGAAAAAGCAAGTTTATTTCGTTCTATCCATTTCAGTGCATACCAAATAGCAAGCAACTCTACTGAAAACACAGTCAGACGATCTGACGCACGCCACACTCCGCATAACTTGACGGTTTGCATCCCTCTTTGGATCCATCCTTAAAGATATGAACGGCATCCCTCTGATTCTTCAGATACTCATGTACCCGATTACAGGCCACACTTTTGTCCATGCCCAGTAAACCAGTATTAACTTCTGGCTCAGGAAGCCTCCATAATGGAACAGAAGGCCACACCATCCCCATCACATCATTCCTCTGAAATCTCGAAACTTGAGCAATCCTTGACACGTGAGAAAAAACATGCCATTTATCAAACTCCCAACATTCCTCCAAAATACCCTTAGCTGCCAAAGACCCTCTATGCCCAGCTACCCGAACCCAATAATGAACTCCCAATTTGTCCCGTCTCACATTTAACGGAAATTCATTCACTTCAACCAACAGAGCTGGTGTGGAAGTTGACCTAAAAGCTCCGCAAGAGATCCTTAGGGCTTTTGACTGTACACAATCCAATCTACTCAGTACAGATTTTGACGCAGACCCAAAAGCCACACATCCAAAATCGACCTAATATGGCTCCCTAGTCACTTCCTGCAAGGCTCCTCATAACATTTATCACTTTCTCACTTTTATTGACCACTCTATCTATACAGTATGTACCTTCCAAGTCAACTTTTCATTAAACCAAAGGCCTAAGAACTTAAAATTACAAACCTTTTTGTTGGGAACATTATACAAGGAGAGGCTACCAGAGGGGATATTCTTTTTTGACCCAATGATCATAAATTGACTTTTGGCAATGGACAGGTAAACCCCCATTTATTTACCCCCATTAACTTGATTAAATCCAATCTGAGTCTCAGAAAACAGATGCTGAATGTTCCTCCCACTCCTCCAAATAACTCCAGCGTCTGCAAACAGTGACTTTCCAAATCTTGCATCCATAGATTGGATTATATCGTTAATCATAATGTTGAATAAAACCGGACTAATTACTGCCCCTTGCGGGGTGCCATTTTCTATTTCAACAACCTCAGACAAAATATTGTTAACCCTAACCTAAATCTTCTTATCACTTAAAAAGTTCCTAATCCTTCCATGAACACCAGCATCGTGGAGCCTAATAAGCAGACCCTCCCTCCACAAGCTGTCGTATGCTCTTTCAATATTTAAAAACAATGCTAAAACCGCTTCTTTCCTTATAATAGCTCTTCTAACATCCCTATCCAAAACAACTGTAGAGTCTGTTGTGCTCCTCCCTCTCCGGAACCCATTCTGATACTGTACAAGAAAACCACTTGTTTTCTGGAAATAAACCAACCTTAAGAATGGGAACCACAATTGCCTTTCTCCAAGCCTTTGGTAACTCCCAGACAGCACTAAACAATCCCAAGATTTTGTAAAGGGTACCCTCATCCAAGTGCTGCAACAGCCTGTAGCCATTCCATCATGCCCTGGACTTGCATTGCCCCCCCCCAAGAATGGCATCCTCAAGCTCCTTCATGAAAAAAAGTACATTATAGTCATTATTATTTTCAGACCCATTCTCACCATTTAAAATCAAAACACTCTGACTTAAACACCCTTACACCCTTCTTAATCTAATAATTTCTTCACCCAAATGACATTATGCACATTTGGAAACATTTTAACACACATTTCTGCCTTCTCCTTATTACTAACTGCTTTCTGCTGGCATTCGTACAACACCGGTATAGCAGAGTTCATCACTTTTCCAGCCATACGGCGGATATGACTCCATAACTGAACAGCAGGGATATCTGGACCCAAAGTAGTACAAAACTGCCTCCAGCACTTATTTTTCTCTGCCTTTATGACTTTCCGAGCAGCTGCTCTAGATCGCTTAAACTCAACTACATTCTCCTAGGTAGGAAACCTCTGCAACCTACTAAAGGCTTTCCTTCTTGCCTTCACCACCATCTCACGCTCCTTATTCAACTAAGGGAATATAACCTGCCCCTTTGGGAATTTGCTTAAAGGAACCGCTTGAGACGCAGCACTCATGATCACAGAAGTTAGTGACTCACAATACTCATCCACTGACCCACTAATCACAACATCCTGTACCGCAGCAGCTGTTAATTCACTGAACTTACTCCCGTTTGCCATAGAGAAGTTTCACCAGGACAGAAGATGTCCCAACAACTTTTAAAATACCCTCAAACTAAGCTGATATGAAAGGCTTACATGGGTTGTAGCAGTTTACTAAGTCAAACCTCCCCTCATTACCCAACACCTGAAAAAGAACACACTCCAGGGCCCCCTCCCATGCACAAACCCTGTACTGGACTCCCAATTTTACAAAAGTCACACACACACCGCCACTCCTGTCTGGATGATCTTTTCGTATACTGGTATACCCGGAATAACAAAATCCGGTGAAGGCTTCAACCACGTGTCTTGTACACAAATAAAATCTGACTTAGGACTAGCATTTCTCACACACTTCTTAAAACCCTGACCATTTGCAATGAGACTCCTTGCGTTCCATTGCAAAACACAAACCATTATTCACTTATATCCTCATACACAGCACAACCCCACTCACCTTCCTCCACCATTTCAGCCTCCCTTACACCCAGATTCTACTGCACCTTGATGCAACTGCACAATGACTGGGCAGCCCTAAGAATCTGTTTGCAGCCTCAGTTACAGACATGATGAGGTCAGACCTCGGTGTCTTATTAGAAATAATAGACAACACTTCCACTGTAAATGCAAGAAGGGACTCTGCATGAACAGCACTGGCGTTTGAAGATACCCTTCCAACCCCAGGGGACTGACACATCACCGGCCGAAGTGTCCCACCTGCAGACAAAGGGGTTCCCCCTCCTTCAACATGCTTCAAAGCTTCTGCATAAGAAACCTTCTGTTGCTCCTTAACCATTTGTACCTGCTTTGCCTTGGTAAAATGGTTGCACTCCTTGGACGATGCTAGATGATTTCCTCCACAGTTACAGCACCTTGGGGAAGGTACACAATTGAAAATGCCATGATCCCCCCACACTTAAGACACCGCAGGCCACCTCTGCAAACTGCTGTCATGTGGCCAAATCTCTGGCACTTGAAACATCTCATTGTGGACCTAATGAATGCCCTAACTTGGTATGATACACAACCAATAAACACCCTAATAGGGAGATTCTCTTTAAATGAAAGCACAACTGGAAGATTTGGATTGTTACCCTCACGCACTTGAAAGCGCTTTATCTCCACGACTTCTCCACTTAGGATCTCCTTTAGTTCTCTTTTAGTTGTATCTGCACAAACACCATCAATTACACCTTTAATCAAATCATTTTGCTCAGCTGACTGAAACTTCAACCTTTTTACCACAAATCTTTGTCAATTTCTGGGCTTTCACCAGCTGCTCCTCACTACCACAGAATACCAAAACTGGGGACAACGTGAGCCTTCACATTCCCAAGAGCCTTCAATGCCTCAGCTATCTTCTGCGGGATCAAAGCCCTGAACCCTTCCCCACTCTGATCTTTTAACTTGTACACAATTTTATGCTCACCTGCCGCTTTTTCCATCTTACTAGCCCTACTCACCTCCCTGTCCTGAAATGAATCGGGCCAATCGCGCTTCCTAGATGCTTTCAATGAATTTTTTTGTGGGAGCTGCAGTACCCGTGGAAAACCCGTGCACACACAGAGAGAACATGCATACTCCATACAAAGATGTTGTTATACACCTTTTATGACCATAGCTATATGAAGGGTGCTGGTGCGCAGGGACCCACACTCTCTCAATAGAGATGCTTGATATTGGCTTTCTTACCAGCATTATTGGTCTCGGGCCTTTCAACATGAAGACACCCTCGCCCAGGCATCTGTGTCCAGGCAGTATTTGCTCACGGATCTACCCTCTTGATCCAGCCTCTTCACTTGCAGCCTTCATGCCCTGCCACATTGCCTCCCAAGTGTAAACATTTTTACATTACAGTATATTGGTATTAGCACAATTATTTGGAGTACCTTTTGTGTTGTATTTATCTATGAAGAGAATATAAAGTCAAGATTAAAATTAACATTTTTAATGTCATTCACAGTCAGTATTCACATAGCAGAAAAAACATCTAAAAATCTGTCCATGAATGTACACAGGTAAGTTATTGTGGTGACTGAGTGGTTTACTTGTCAGTGGTCTTAAAATCAACAATAGTGTATGTCAGTTGCATTGACATCACATTAATTGTTGTTAAATGTAGTGTTTGATGATTATTTTTCAAAATAAGGCAAGTAGAACAATTTGAAGCCTCTTCGTCCACGGACAGCACAGCTGATGTATATCACATGATACACTGGAGGGGGTAAATAGAGCAATAATGTTATTACTTGCATAATGAATACTGAGATTGATTCATTTACCTCCAGGGATGAAGAGAAGGAATCCAGGGATAAAGAAAATAGCACTTGAAACACCTGTGAGGTCAAAGATACAATAAAAATATTATTTATTTTGTATACATATTATATTAATTCTGTTCATCTCTGTGTTAGGGTAGTATTAATGATGATATACACCGTTTATCCAGCAGATGGCGGTCTGGCTCCGTTGCTCATACCATATACAATAAATTACCAGCTGATTTTAGACCTACTTTTGAGATACAGCACTATATAATCATAATATATTCAATTTTCAATTTTTATCAAGCCTGGAAGAGCACACATTTTCTCACTAATAGTTTCTCATAGTTTCTCAAATTATCTGAGGATACATTAGTGTGTGAATGTGAGCGTTGTATGTCTGCCCTGCGATTGACTGGCGACCAGTCCAGAGGGTACCCCGCCTCCCGCCCAAAGTCAGCGGGGATAGGCTCCAGCACACCCGCGACCCTATTGAGGATAAGCGGTATAGAAAATGGGATGGATGGATGGAAAAACACTAATAGAAAGGCTAATTTTATCATTTTTATTTTATAATGATAAAAACACATTTGTTTTTTGTTACTCCTATTAAGTAAATATTACAAAGTGCCACTAACTTGGAATATGTCTACAAACAATCATTGATTCTCTCTGCAAAAAGCAATATAAAGAGTCATTGCATTTTGGTAAACTACTTCCACTTCAATGGTAGTTTTAATAACTCTTAATCTATGTTTAACCTGATTTTTTTCGTCTAAGTTGAATTTTCATCACCTTTGCCACACTGTAACCTTCATCTGTTCCACTCTACGCCAACATTTGCTATTATGTCAGTTGTTGATTGTTTTCTCACCTGCATTTGGATTCAGATGTATGACAATGCCAGTGAAAATAAGAGCTGGAAATGAAGTACAAATGCAAATCAGCAGTCAGTCAAGAACAGTAAACAGACATCATATAGGGGAGTAAACTATTGTTATAAAGTAGCAGTATGCCGTACAATATTGCACAACTGTGGGTACACCACTCACATTTCATCACACATTATTGTTAAAGTACCATATATCTTTGCACGGGACTAAACTTAAAAAATTGGATACTTGGTGTACAGCTTGCATCATAGTACAGCTTCCCTATACACTGAAAATAAGTCAATACACTGGCGTTACTGTCTAAATCAGGCCCTCAGCACATAGTAAAACACAATTCTTTGGGAAACTGGACCACACAAAAATGTCCTATTCTTCTATGCAAGCTTTACACTGACTACTCTAAAGTATATCCTAGTTTCACTCACTTTTGGAAGCTACTCTATGTTTAAATAACTGAGTAACTCTTTCCTCTCCATAGTGATTCTAAAGTTGATGAGATGTTCTGCAGAAAACTCACCAACTCCAGTGATCAGCAGAAGGAAGGAAGCGAGAACAACTTTTCTGTTTTTCTTCACAAGTGGATGCGACACCCACCTGGCCAACACATATACTTCATGTCATTGAGTGTCTTTATATGTTTATGTTTGTGTGAGTGTTGTCATCTTACCCACAGCAGTGTGCTGACAGCTGAGTGACGGAACTCAAGGTGCTGAATGACCACTGAGAGCTGCAGTAAGAGAGAGTGGAGGGATCACTGTGGAAAAAAAGTGTTAAACTGAGGGTGTGTAGTGTAAGGAAAGAAAGACAAACAGTGGAATCAACCCGAAGTTGCACAGTTGCCCAATTCCTGGAAAGAATATGGTGCTAAAGTGCACAAAACTTGTCATGCAAATTTTTCAAGACTTTAACTTAGTAGGCATCTAAATGATTAACCCTGCCAGGGCTTTGTAAAGTGTGATGAGAACCATAGAAATGTGAATGGACCTTATTGTAAAGTAGTACATGTTGCGGCTCAGTGCACTGTGGCTAAAGTGACAGAACACACAAGTCAAGTACATTTAGTTTTCATGTAAAGTGAAGAGAGTCTGAAAAGCACAAGTAGAAACCGCCCTCTGTAAATTAACTACACAAGTTACGGTAGATTGACTTACTGAAAGCTTATAAGGTTGCTTGTACATCAATTATACATCAATTCATTTCTTTTTTACACCTGTATGACAGTTTGTATGGTAGAACGGACACTTCCTTCCTCAAACTTCCCTCTTTGCGATGCATCTGTCACTCCTAATCCAGGTTTTTTGTTCATAAAATAACCAAAACGGGGGTTAACTTATTATTACACTTGTATGGTAGTTAAGAGTGCTAAAATGTGACTTCCCTGTGCAATTCTTAAAGGCTTTACCATTAGGGATGGGTATCACCTAAATTTAATACGATAATGGTAACAAACTGGTAGTTTAAAAAAGGAAAAACATGTACATTTTGTCCAAAAACAATGCTTTATTATTTTTACAGAATTTTTTACATACAGGTGGAGCAGAATAATAATTTAAATAAAATAAATACAATGATAAATAAATAATAAGTTCACCAATAAATTGTCTTAATTATCACCGCAAAACAATTTGATGTTCAATTTGTGTTTGTTTGAAAATCTACTGTTTGTGCATGCACCAGAGGAAGTGTTGTGTTGCTGTTCTGGACAAAATGTGTGTGCGGTGTTGTAAATTAACACGGCTGTTGGCAAGTTAAGGTCGACAATAAAGTTTAAAAAGAGCGCGGGACTCCATGTGACTCTGTGGTCTCAAAAGTCTGCATTCATTTAGCACCAAAATGAGGCACCCACTGCTACTTCGTTCCAATCCCATTACATTACGCCTGCACCAATGCCATAATACACAAAACCAAATTCTGGTCAATCCCCTATTTATGATGGCAACACTTTCACTCTGGAACAAATTACTTCTATTTCCATTATTCCCAATAGATTTTTCCCAAATCTGTAATGGGTTGTGCTTCCGGGGTTCAATTGTAAATGCGGCTTGAACTAACCTGATTTTGAAGAAGTTATTAAAAGAGGAGTTGCCACTGTTTCCAAGGGGGTCTTCATTTTCCAGATTCTATAAAAAGACAAAAAATACACACTTCTAACAAAAAAAGTTGGTATATTTGTCTTCCGGGTGAAATTTCAGGCTTAACATAACAGGCCTCGACTACTTGCAGTTCAAATTTTACGACTTCTGTCTTTCATGGTTTTTAAGAAATACGTTAATAAAGCATACTGTTCTGTAGCTGAATATGGTCTATTATTATGACCATATTTAAAAAAAAGCATATTTTAGGAAATTTGATTAGATTTTTTGTGCCTAGACTAAGCTTTTTCAAGCATAAAAATGGCTAGATGACTCAAATACAAATATGTGGCATTGAGAAGACACACTGAAAGACACTGAACGATACAGTATGTGAATGATATCTACAATGGTCACTAGGTGTCAGGAATGTTACTGACACACAAGCATCTTACTTGGTTGCAGGAAAAACAGGCTTTTATTGCAGGTTTGAATTATTATAGGTAGGCCTGTTACGATTATCAATAAATCAATTAATTACACAATAAATAAAAATGAGGTCGATAATTTTGCTGGCCTCAATATATTGACATCTGAACACATTTTTGTTTTTCTCCTCCCTCTGCCAAACAGGCTGGATGACAAGAGCTTTCACTTTGTGCATCTGTCTCATGACCTGGGCGTGTTGATTCTATGGTAGAATGAACCGAGTGAGTGAACCCTCCTGTCAGTCATTCAGTCTTTTTTTCCCAGTGGGGAAAGGTGGGGTGCTAGCAAGTGTGCACCCGCTATATCATATATCTGAAGTATCAAAAGTATCACTATTTTGATTGCTGAATCGATTTTAGATCATGAAGAGCTGGTATCGGAGATATTGACATTTCAGTATCGATCCGCACATTACTAACATGCTCTCCTTAACGTGTTTGCGGCCATTTCAAGGCTTTTGTGCACCGGGAGTCAAAATTTTCTCAGCCAAATGATTCCGTGTAGAAGATGAAGAAGAAAGATAGCAATAATTTTGGTATGTAAGTTTGTAGACAACTTGTTGCCAAGTCTGTTCCAAGGTGCATGTGGGTGGAGTGGTGAGACATTGCCGAGAGCTGCTTTACTATCACCTTATAAAATTCATTTTCGGATGAGAAGACCTTTCACCTACATTGTGAGTACATTTATCCAAGTCTTGCACAATAAACTATGTCTTTCCATGATTGGCTACCTTTAAAATCTCGGTAAGTACGGCAATCCATGCCTTTCGGTGACGTATATGTCGGATATATGCAACCTGAGTGTTCATACTGCAGTCACATTGCATACAAATCCGATTTATATTCACATACAAATGAGACCTGAGTAGCATTTGAAAAAAATCGTAATTGTGCTGTTTACACTGACATGAAAAAAATCAGATACAGGTCACATATGAGCAAAGAAATTGGAATTGACCTGCAGTGTGAACTTAGCCTATGAATTAAATAATAAATAACAGAGGACCTTGCGTTTCAGCTGCCGTGATTGCGCACCAAACAGATTTTGCTGCATCCAAAACATGCACTTTGACCAAACTGTGACAAAACATTGCACCTCATTAAACGTAAACAGTGTAATCCACACACAACATTGCTAAAAGTCAATTAAGAAAGTGTACATGCTATCGAGCTGAAATCTGCATTGACACACAATGTGAACTCACATTGTGAACAATTAATATTTCCGGGTATTTCCCTGTTGTTGTTTTTTGTCCATATTGAGACAACAACAAAAGTGACATCGATTACAAATTATTATATTTCTATTGTGCTTGATTGTGATTTTAATGTATATGCAATTTTTGCTAAAAGTGATTGAGAGTCAATTTTCTTTCCGTTGGGGTGTTTCTGTGTGTTTTTTAAATATCTTAAGTTGTTAATTTAATTTATTTGTTGTAGGGTCACTGACATGATCATCAACTTAGCTTAAATAGAATTTATATAAATAGAGTTTGCTTATATACATTACATTTAAAGTTCATGGCAGGAGCCTTAAACAATAACCTCCACAGAAAAGAGGTGTTTGGAAGTGATGTTGGCGATCACCAAACGATTGACGAGTAGATGTGATAAAACGAACAAAAAGTGTAATTTAATTAACAAGTACTGTGCCCAAGAAAATAGCACAACGTCTCATGTAGTTTAGGTTTAAGTACAGTGTGCACACTCCCACATCGTGCATGCAGATCTCGGTGTAAATACCAGACGGAAGAAACAGATGCACTACAGGAGTCCATCAAATAGTCTAATGAGGCTATGATAGTGGTACAATCACCTTCTGGGTGGTGTAATTGTCATTTGGTTTGCCTTTTGTTTTGTGTTTTGCACTTCTCTGCTACCAACATAAACCAGAAAATATACCAAATCCAAATCCAAATGGCAAATAGAACCAAAGCACACCGACACATAAAGAGTGAACTCTTGTCATCCAGCCTGTGTGGAAAAGCCAGATGAGTAAAACAAACATGGATGAATGCACATGTCAATTTATCAAGGATGGCAAAATTATACACTTTGTTTTTTTATCCTTCCAATAATGGATTTATTGATTATTGTGCCAGGCCAAGTGATCGGCTTTGAAATGCATTTGACATGTGCTGATGTTGTGTTTTTTACAGAAATCACCCGATACTAATCAGTAGCCAATCTATCAGCACATCCCTAGTTAAAACCCAAATTTCGAAGGCGGTAAATCAGTTTTCCATGCCATAACTACAAAAATATTCCATTTAAAAATAAGGAATTGTACTTCGCGGAGCTTCACTTATCAAGGTCGGGTCTGGAACTAATGACCTGCGATAAACAAGAGATAATTGTATAAACATTTAGAGTTGAACCTAATTTGGCCTATGAAAGCACGTGGCCAACTGGTCAATGTTTCAGTTCTTTTTCCACAACCCGCTGCTCTCTGAGTAGGAACTCAACGACAAAACTCACAACAGTCACAGCAGGTGACATTTGTTTTGAAATTTGATTAGTAAAGAAAAACTGCACTTTGGGGGGAATTCAGGAAGGGCATCGGTCATAAAACTTTTGCCAAATCAAAACAGGCGAATCAAACAAAGGGAAATACACAATCCTTATGTGAGACCTGGACATACATGTCTTTATCTTTTCTGTGCACTCAAATGATGTAAAAACAGTGGCAGCTCACTGTTGCATGTAATGGGACACACCTATTTAGCCTAGAAAGCCTGCGCAAACATCTCCAAAAACATCTGATCATTTAATATACATGTACAGTACATGCTGTAATCATGTAGTAAGAGGCACAATCATGTAATACTACATGTATTTTGCCTTACTTTGGTCGTTTTAGGCATTCCCGGAACTTCCTTCCTGGGCGTATTGATTTCATATAGCAACATAAAAACGAACGCTACAACTAGTGTAGCTTTTTCAAACTCAAAAACAAAAATAGCAGCAGTGGCCACAGCTCCAATATGCAGCCTGTGGGCGTGTGTGTGGATAGCTAGTAGCTAGCCGTTGTGGTGTGGAAGTGGATGCAACAATGTTAATAACAATAATGAAAACAATATCTCTGTAACTTGGTTAATATGCAGGTTGCATTTTGTAACTGAAGTGTTGGAGGGTTCTCAGAAGGCTTTACAGGCAGAATAGTTGCGTCCCATTGTGTGCATTAACGGTCTCTTTTAAACTGTTTTTATATCATCAGAACGCACAGAAAAAAGAAAGACATATGTGTTCATGTCTCACATAAGGATTGCGGATGATGGGAAAAATTCCCCCAAAGTTCAGATTTTGTCAAAGTGTCACAATGTCAACATATGATCAACATGATGAGGACTGTTTAAATACCAATTGGAACTGAAGCAGGACATCAAGTGCAGAAACCTTGTTGCACACTGACAGCAGGCTTACCTGATACTTCAGGTTGCTGTGCTCAGGTGAGGCCGACAAGGCGGGAGAGGGATAAGGCTGAGGCTGAGGTTTGGAGAAAGTCAGCGGCCCAAATGTCAGCTCTCCGTCTCTGTCCCGACCCTTCCTTTCCGCCGTCTCCACGTCCGACATGGTGCCCTCCTCATCGCCATCCAGCACGAAGGCATCATCGATAGTGAACTGCGTTGACATGGTGATCGCCTCTTACACACTGACGTCTAATGGCGTGAGGGTCACTGGGGATGTGAAATACATCGAATGTCATTGTTGGCCTTCACGTTCACCATTTTTTATGTTAGCACGTGAGAGTACAATCAGGAACACCATTAGAATGAAGCAAAATGGGCTTATCACTGAATAGAACAATAATAATGGAATTAAACGAGTTTAATGACAAGTTCAGTTATGCAATTAATGTACAAAAATAGTGTAGCTCTCGTCACTTTGGAGTCATAAAGTAACTACATTAGAACAAACCGGAATGCTAAGATGCGCCGATCCCATCTTTTGTTTCCGCTTGTCGATCAGATGACCGAGAGGAAAACTTACTGTCTTCAAAACAATCGTTTTCTTCGCTCAGCTGGACTCCACCATGTTTGACATACGGCTCACATATATCTTCAATATTTACCAACACTGCAGGAAGTTCCTTAAAACTATTTGAAATGTTTTTTATAGAAATGAACGCGTTTGCCAAACTTTCGAGTCCCTCTCCTTCTTTCCCGTTTTTTTCCTCGCAGCTGGCTATCGATTGCGCATGCCTGATTCCGCCCAGTGGCTGGATAGCCGCAAGTTCCCTCAATCGAGTGTCAAAATGTCGATCGTCCCCGCTTGTAGTTTTTGGCTTTCCTCAGAACTAAAAAGGTCCAAGAAAATTAGCAGTAAGTTGTTTAATATACTTTACAGCATTAAAGTGAAGCAGTTATTTTAACATGGTTAATATAATAAAATAGTTTTAAACATTGGTATAACTTACACAATACAAAGTAAAAGCAGACATCTTGAAAATGCATTTATTTTCTATGCCGCTTATCCTCATTAGGGTCGCGAGTATGCTGGAGCCTATCCCACCTGACTTTGGGCGAGAGGCGGGGTACACCCTGGACTGATCGCCAGTCAATCGCAGGGCACATATAGACAAACAAACATTCACACTCACATTCTTACGTATGGACAATTTAGAGTCGCTAATTAACCTAACATGCATGTTTTTGGAATGTGGGAGGAAACCGGAGTACCCGGAGAAAACCCACACACGCAGGGCGAGAACATGCAAACTTCACACAGAGATGCCCAACGGAGATTCGAACCATGAACCTCCTGACTGTGAGGCCAAGGTGCTACCCACTCGTCCACTGTGCGGCCCCCTTCTTGAAAATACCACTTGAAAATGAAATTACTGAGCCAAATTGTGAATTCGTCTTAAATAGTTATCAAATTAAAATAAAAAAATACTAATACATCCTTGATGAAAACAATTACTGCACCAACACTAATAATAATAAACAAATATATAATTCTTAATGTAGTCTCAACACAAAAAAACTCCTTCAAATCTATTATTTAAAAATACTGAAGCACTCAAAACTATTGTACATTGTACTTGCATTAGTTTGCAATAAAACCATTAAAATAAAAATGATTACTGTTCATTGAAATTTACAATATATGGAAGGTTTTGCAAATAAATTTAATTTTCAATAACAATTTACAATCACACCCATAACACAGATTGCACTAAATGTTAACTACACTAGAAAAGTACTTTTGTGTGTTTAATAATAATGTTTAAAGTCAGATTGAATTTGTATTTCTTATTTATTTTGTTCTATTTAATTTGTTCAGACTTGTAATAACATTTTTACTGTTTTAACACCTGCATTAAATGACTAAAATGTAAGGTCTAATCAAATAAACTATATTGTTTAAACTCAAAAAGGCCTGTGATTAAATTCACACCTAAAAATTGTTCCAGCAAAACACTTGAATTCAATAACACATCCAATGTAAAATAGCCTCTAACTAGTCAAGTGCCCTGAAGAGTTATGTAAAACACTTATTTTCCTCCCCCATTTAGTACAAACATGTTCCGTTAGAGGAGCAGGACTTAAAACACTGATATCATGCACTTAATATTGCCAGCCAATGTGTGGACAAATCATGTGATTTTCAGCAAGTTGGGTGTCTGGCATGAAAGAGACCAGGAGCTCGAAAACCAACTGTCACACATGAGTGTCAATTGCTCTCACTTCAATCACAGCTGGGTGGCCGCGGCAACATCTTTGTGGATCATTGTGGTGGGTGAGAAAGAGAAAAACAAAAGTGACCATCTGGGCTTGTTGGTGAGTTGAAGAGGTGTCAGTTAGGTCACGTTTGATGTTATAATGTACAGTAGTGTGTGTTCAAAATAATAGCAGTGCAATGCGACTAACCTGATTCATCACTGTTATTATTATATTTGTATTGCTACATGGCCAACAAGTTACCAGTAGGTGCAGTAAATTCTCAGAAAAAAAAAAAAAACCAAAAATAAAAAAAAAAAAAATCTTAAGGCTATGCAATTGGGCAATTCGTTGAAAGGGTGGTGTTCAAAAAATAGCAATGTCTGCCTGTGACTTTACAAACACAAAACTATTTTGTACAAACTTTTTTGTAGGATTTGGCAATCCTGTGAATCACTAAACTAACATTTAGTTGTATGACCACAGTTTTTTTTATAATAACTGCTTCATATCTGTGTGGCATGGAGTCAACTAACTTGTGGCACCTTTCAGCTGTTATTCCACTACAAGATTCTTTAACAAAATTCCACAATTCACTAACATTTCCTGGTTTTGCCTCAGAAACAGCATTTTTGGTGTCACCTCACAAGTTCTCCATTGGATTAAGGTCCGGGGATTGGGTGTGCCACTCCATAACATTAATTTTGCTGGTTTACTAGTGTGTTTGGGGTCTTAGGCTTGTTGAAACACCAATCCCAAGGGCATGTCCTCTTTTGTATAAGGCAACATGACCTCTTCAAGTATTCTGCATATGCAAACTCATCCTTGATCCCTGGTATGCAATAAACAGGCCCAACACCAAAGTAGGAGAAACATGTCCATATCATGATGCACCACCATGCTTCACTGTCTTCACTGTGTACTGTGGCTTGAATTCAGAGTTTGGGGGTCGTCTCACAAACTGTCTGCGGCCCTTGGACCCAAAAAGAACAACTTTACTCTCATCATTCCAGAAAATGTCCCTCCATTTCTCTTTAGGACAGCTGATGTGTTCTTTGGCAATTTGTAACCTCTTCTGCACATGTCTTTTTTAAAACCGAGGGATTTTGCGGGGGATTCTTGCAAATAGATTAGCTTCACACAGACGTCTTTTAACTGTCACATTACTAACAGGTAACTCCAGATTGTCTTTGATCATCCTGGAGATGATCGTTGGCTGAACCTTTGCCATTCTGGTTATTCTTCCATCCATTTTGATAGTTGTCTTCCATTTCTGCCACGTGTCTCTGGTTTTGCTCTCCGTTCTAAGACAATTGAGATCATTATAGCTGAACAGTCAAAAAATTTTTGCACATCTTCCTAAGTTTTCCCTCTCCAATCAACTTTTTGGGCCAGGATGTTTTGGTCCAGATATATTCCGGAGCCTTGAATAAATAAATGAGATCCCATCCATTTACAGGTGGGCTCACTGGGCTGCTGCAGTCTTCTGTGAACATGATTTTATTGGGCCTGTTGCCAATTACAAATCTGAACATGAAAAGTAAAGCAATTGTGCGGAATAGGTTTGAACAAAATTAGGTTAAAAAAAACCCATGTTTGCATGCAATCAGAACTTTGACTAGTTGGCTCAAGTATGGAAACCACACCATCTGAAAAATGGACAACACAGTTTGATTTTGGAACAGACAATAAAGCTCAACATATCGTATGAACAGTAACAGTATTACAGTAACAGTGGTGTTTTATTCATTGAAACTGTATGTCAAACTGTTGAAAGGACAATAAACCATATACACTGACTGAAAAAAGGTATTGTTGTCCAAACCTCTGGATAACTACATTCACTTGTAACATATTTGCTATAAGACAGAATTTTGATTTCNTTTGTAACCTCTTCTGCACATGTCTTTTTTAAAACCGAGGGATTTTGCGGGGGATTCTTGCAAATAGATTAGCTTCACACAGACGTCTTTTAACTGTCACATTACTAACAGGTAACTCCAGATTGTCTTTGATCATCCTGGAGATGATCTTTGGCTGAACCTTTGCCATTCTGGTTATTCTTCCATCCATTTTGATAGTTGTCTTCCATTTCTGCCACGTGTCTCTGGTTTTGCTCTCCGTTCTAAGACAATTGAGATCATTATAGCTGAACAGTCAAACATTTTTTGCACATCTTCCTAAGTTTTCCCTCTCCAATCAACTTTTTGGTCCAGATATGTTCTGGAGCCTTGAATAAATAAATGAGATACCATCCATTTACAGGTGGTCTCACTGGGCTGCTGCAGTCTTCTGTGAACATGATTTTATTGGGCCTGTTGCCAATTAAAAATCTGAACATGAAAAGTAAAGCAATTGTGCGGAATAGGTTTGAACAAAATTAGGTTAAAAAAAACCCATGTCTGCATGCAATCAGAACTTTGACTAGTTGGCTCAAGTATGGAAACCACACCATCTGAAAAATGGACAACACAGTTTGATTTTGGAACAGACAATAAAGCTCAACATATTGTATGAACAGTAACAGTATTACATTAACAGTGGTGTTTTATTCATTGAAACTGTATGTCAAACTGTTGAAAGGACAATAAACCATATACACTGACTGAAAAAAGGTATTGTTGTCCAAACCTCTGGATAACTACATTCACTTGTAACATATTTGCTATAAGACAGAATTTTGATTTCAGATGTGTGGGGGACCCAAGCTTGACACAAACCATCTATCTATCTATCTATCTATCTATCTATCTATCTATTGATCATATAACTGCATAATCAATATTCTATAGCAATATCACAAGCACTTTTAATATTTCACCATTCAAACACCGCCACAATAACACACTGTTCAATTAATACGTCTCTTGCCGTGTCAGTTATTACATTTGTGAAGGCACAATTCTTGATACAGCTCTTGCATTGTGCAAGTATACCTAAAGTCACTATTCAATATTGTGGCTACAATGAAAAGTTTGGGATATTTTATGCAATTTTCAAGGGAAGGGCAGACAAGTACTGACAGGGCTTTAGTTTATTTTGAGTAGTGACACAACATGACCACATGATGCCAGTCACACTGTGTGATTGTGACCATCAGTTAACAACAGAATTTGCATCCCCTCTTTCAGCCTTGCCTGCTGATATATCCTGAACGGCAGCCTGCACAGACAAACAGGCTGATGGCATGATGGATGGCATGTACGGTCAAACACATCAGCACACAATCCACTATTCAAGCTGATGATTATTGGTAAGCGTGCAGCTACATTGCATGTAAAGCCAAGCATGCGAGCGTGTGGAAAAAGCATTACAGTCATGTCAATTTGTTGTCGATTATCTCACTTCTGTC
Organism: Oostethus manadensis; assembly: GCA_024372805.1. Classification (NCBI taxonomy): domain Eukaryota; kingdom Metazoa; phylum Chordata; class Actinopteri; order Syngnathiformes; family Syngnathidae; genus Oostethus; species Oostethus manadensis. The sequence goes on from QODF01000011.1 coordinate 222,092, forward strand.
ATACTGAATTAGAGGCTTTGATGCATAGCGATATTATGTTGGCTCAAAGCCCATGTAACTGTTTTCATGGTTGTGTTCATAGCTTTTATAGAAACCGGAGCCCTTTTTCATTCTGTGGCCAACAACAAGACATTCACAAGGTTGTTGAAGGACTCGACGAATCGATTTGGACTGAAAACTCCCGCTGTGGGCGTGTGCGCATGGACCAGAGCCTGGGTAGAGCTGTGGTGATAAATGATATCCTTTCAGGACATGCAGCACACATACAGTGCATGTACTTAACTTGTGTAAAATCCTGGGTATGCTTTGTTTTCTACCTTCTTTATACAGTAGGACTTTAAATGTTCTTTGCCACTTAAAGGGCATGCAACAACATTATTATGAAAAAATATGTCATCACATAAATAATGATAGATGCTTATTTCACCCTGTTCAAGGGCATGTTGTATTAAGATGTATGAAAGTAGGAGCTGTAAGCAACCCTTTTCTCATTAATCAAGTGACAAGACCCATTCTGAAATTGATAAATTACCGGACTGCATGAAATAAAAGTTGCATCATTTATTCATTGATATTGCACAGTCGAAGTAACACAACCATGAGTATGCAGCCAAGTGAATGCACTACAGTATCAGGACATACACAATCTTACAAAAGTGTGTACGCCCCTCACATTTCAGCAACTGGTGTTCATCTGCTCAAGGGTCAGTATCAAAGAAAACTCTGATATAATTTAAAGCCAAGTTTCTCAACTGGTGGGTTCAGCCCCAAAAGACAATTAGTCACAAATTATATTAAAATATTTAATGTAAATGTCTGATAGTCTGAGGTATATTTTTTTAATTTTTATATACAAATATTTTTCAAATATTTTTGATTGGCATCGTCCCTCTTGGCATACAGATGTAAACATTAATTTATAGAATATATTTTCTGTTGTCATTCCTCTTCTTAATATTGTGCTCTTAACATTATGCACATGCCATTTACTGTATTTTTGCTTTTGTTATTGTGTTTTGAAGACAATTTTAACTAAAAATAAATTTTAAAAAATGACTACAAATAAAAAACAAATAATAAAAAATTTAATAGCTTGCATTGCAGTATACATTTACTGCACTATACACTGACAATGACTCAACACGCAGCCATAATTACAAAATATATTTCTAGAAGATACGATGAAATGGTTGAGGGAATGTGAGGGATATACCAGCACTGACTTTTGTGAGATACAGTAAACTACGACCACCCTCTTCATTCGCTACACAATCTCGTCAATACAAGGGAGTTTTTTAAACAAATGGAATTTGAAAGAGCTCTCAGTGGGTTGCATCGACGCGTGTCAAAACAACTCTTGTATCAGAGATTGTGTAAGTGTACCAATTGTTGTGGCTGGTGTGCGTATGTCTGACTGTGAAGCAATAATTCAACACATAACTGACAGCGTCATTGTCTTCCATCCAGAAACAAACATGCCGCTCCAGCTAGAGTGTGTCTCTGCGACACTGGTTTCTTATTCTTTTTTTGTTTCCTCTCTCACACACACAGACACGCACACCAGCATGCACTCAAAGTTCAGTTGTGATGCTCATAATGGGGCACGATGTGAAAACAGATGCTGCGCAGACAAAAAATTGAGGCACTCAGTTCCCACTGCCTGCTCGAGTCACACACCGGCACGCATACACAGATGATCGAGTCAGTCACAAAGACAATGAAAGACAGACAAAGATTTAAAAACACTGACATGACCACTTTGTGCTTTATATCAGTATGTAACAATGCTCTGAGCACAACAAGTTAACAGTGTTGCATTGACATTAAGAGTCCCTGTACGGGGATGTCGGCCTCCTTCATGCATTTCTTCATTAGTTTAGACAACGAGTGACTTCCACGAGGTCAAGGAGGACAACTTTGCGTGCATCCCTTTGTTACACGTATGAGGACAGTTTGGTCAAAAGTAAACAAAGAAATAAACACCACACTTTATTAACATCACTGATGTCAGTATGGATATCATTTAAGAATAATATGCATTAAATGATGCATTTCATCTTCAACACATTGGTATTATTGCATGTTTTATTCTTTTCTCTTGATCTCTTTTAGGGGGATAAATGTGTGTGTGTGTGCTGTGTGTGCATCAACGTCTAGTCCGGTTTGTCACTGCTGGGGGCTCCTTGCTGTGTGAGCGTATGCCAGTATTCCACTTTCTTCCCTTTGTTTTTGAGACACTCAAACCAGTGTCTGAGTCTTTGTCCGCTCGCATTGATGCCCAGCTCGACGCCACCTGGAACCACAGGTCCAAACAGAAGGAGTCAAGACGAGAACTGGATGGCGCCCTGGGTGAAAGATGTTTGGCTCGTGAATGGGGATAAGCTATTGAGGATGATGAGTGGGTGGTGACAGATATGGAGGAAATGAGCCAGGTGACAGAAGAGACAGACTGCAGGAGAGGCACCGGGGGTTGTGATTTCGCCTTTTCCATGGCTGCCATTGCGCAGTTAAGAGCTTGAAATGTCATAAAATAGTATTATGGTGATGATGCCTTTTAATTGCACTGTACAAAAAGACAACTGCAAGCAAGCCAGGTTTGTTGAGCTGTGACTCAGCATAGGGATCAACCTAGCTGCTTTCCGCAGTAAAAATGCACTTCATTGTTGCCTGTGTGCATGTCGCCGTTCCCTTGCATTGGAATAAAAAGAATTGCATAGAACTATGGCCCAAAACAATCCCGCCAACCGTGAACAAAGATGGGCAGATGTTGCTTGAGCCCGCAGGCTGCTTTTGCGACACCCAAGCGCTGACATGCGATGCAGAGGAGGAAGAGGAACTGCGGCATGACAAAAGTTAAGCTTGACACTCAGGTAGCAAGAGGAGCAGGTGCGCACAAGCTTTGTCCCTCATGAAACCGCCTGGGTTTCACGTTTGACTCCCATAGCTCCCATAGTACCAACTTCAAGGGCATAGAATGTCGACAACACAGCAGTAGACTCCCCCTTCCCCATCATTGACTAATTAATCAGGAATTGGTTAGACTTGTCATTTTGTAAGCTAAGATATGCCTTTATTCGTCCCACAAGGGGAAATTCTACGACCTTTATGAGTAAAGTTTGAGAAAGTGTTCTGCTCCATCATGACAGACCAATGTTGTTATGTCCAAGTAATGCACCACTGGATCTCAATTCAATTTAATTCTGAACACATTTTACATGCAACTATTCTGGGCTGTTGTCTTTATGAGTCATCCGTTTTGATGAAGAGGGTAATCTTTTTGCAGTAGCTTCAAACCTCTCAAATGTCATCTTCGACTTAAACATGGGGAATGCAAAAAAAACCCAACATTTTCAACTTGGACTGTGGCAATTGTGTGCAAAAGCAACCATTTCTTAAGTTTAGTCTTTTTCAGAACCCAATATTCAAGTCAAGTAATTGTGTCTTTTCAGTGTTTCTCAAATAGTGCGGATCCCCTGGGTTCTGATGGGTTGTCAAAAGGCAGGAAATACAGGGGGAACTAAAGTTCAAGGTTGGCAAGTGTGAGTCTGTTAGTGTATTTATTTATGTTTAAATAATGCTGGTGCCAGCAACTCATAGAGGGGTTTATACAGATAAATAAATTGGCACCAAGGGTTTTATATGAAGTATTAAGCAGACCTCCCCTGGGAATAGCCACAAGACTTCAGGCGAGGTGCAGTAGTTTGAGAAAAATTAAGACAACTTTTTTCAAAATGCTCAAGACAGCTTCGGTTACATCCATCCATTTGCTATACCGCTTATCGTCATTAGGGCCGTGGGTATGCTGGAGCCTATCCCAGCTGACTTCGGGCAGGAGGCGGGGTACAGCCTGGACTCGTCACAAAACCGGAGGACCCGGAGAAAACCCAAGCACGCATGGGGAGAACATGCAAACTCCACACAGAGATGCCCAACGGAGATTCAAACCCAGATTTCCTGATTGTGTGGCCAACATGCTAACCAATCGACCACTGTGCAGTGTTCGATTATAACACCGGTTATAACAAGGGAGCATCAGACTTTTAATGCGTTCAGGCGAGCCTATTTGTGTAAGTTTCCTCCCAGATTACAGAAGAACTTTGCTTTCTATCAAAATGTCAAACTTGACCTGAATGTCAACAAATCCTTAAATAAAGAATGCAGACAAAGGGGAGATACCAGCATATACAGTACTTTAATGTCTGACGAACAATGGATAACACTGGTTTCCCAGTAGACAGTCTGAAAACATTAGATTAGATGCTTCTAGAGTTGCAACTATTGCAATTTATTTTCTTAATCAATTAATCTGAATTTGTTGTTTAAATTGTGAATTATTGAATGATACCTGTTGTAATGACCTGTAAACTTTGAAACTATGAATATGAAATACCAATCATTAGTATTTAGTATAGTCATTTCAAAATTTACTGGTTAGATTTTATATACAGTGGAACCTCTGATGTCATCAGCGGTTGACTCTCAGAAACATTAACACAAAACAAATATTTATAGTTTTATAAGTATATTTTTACATGCATAAATAATATAAATGCATACAAATGACAAAAAAGATTAATGTTTAAAGTACTTTGATCTTCATAGAAGGAAGAATGCATCCAAAGACAAGACGTGGCAGTTAGACACCACATGGACACCACTTTCCTGTTTTGTCTTTCTTAAATTCATTAGTGTTTCTCTTCTTCTGTCTGGAAAGGTCTGAGGGAAATCACCAACTACAGACCCAAAGCCCCCCCCCGCTGTTGACAACCGTCACCTAGCAGAAAGACTGAACACCAACTACTCCAGGTTCGAATATTCACACCCCTCCCCCACCCCACTGACTACAATGGACATTGCAGGCATATCAGCCCCGGAGCCCCCCCTCTCCCCCACTGCCCTCACACTCTTGGCGCAGAATGTGGCCAAGACATTTAAAAAGCAGAACCCTCGGAAAGCTCCAGGTCCGGATGGTGTCTCTCCTTCCACCCTGAGACACTGTGCGGTACAACTGGCGCCTGTCTTCACGGACATCTTCAACATCTCTTTGGAGTCATGCCATGTCCCAGCCTGCTTCAAGCTGTCCACCATTGTTCCCGTCCCCAAGAAGCCCAGGATCACTGGACTCAACGACTACAGACCTGTGGCACAGACATCTGTGGTCATGAAGTCATTTGAGCGCCTGGTTCTGCCTCATCTCAAGTCCTTTACCTCCCCGCTCCTGGACCCTCTGCAGTTCGCCTACAGAGCCAACCGGTCTGTAGATGACGCCATCAACCTGGCCCTCCACTACATCCTGCAGCATCTGGACTCCCCAGGAACCTACGCCAGGATCCTGTTTGTGGACTTCAGCTCTGCATTCAACACCATCCTCCCAGCTCTGCTCCAGGACAAGCTCGCCCAGCTCAACGTGCCTGACTCCACCTGCAGGTGGATCACTGACTTCCTGACGGACCGGAAGCAGCGCGTGCGGCTGGGGAAGAATGTCTCGGACACTCGGACTATCAGCACGGGATCCCCACAGGGCTGTGTACTTTCCCCCCTGCTCTTCTCCCTGTACACCAACAGCTGCACCTCCGGCCACGACTCAGTGAAACTGATTAAGTTTGCGGATGACACCACCCTCATCGGGCTCATCTCAGACGGTGATGAGTCTGCTTACAGGAAGGAGGTGGACCGGTTGGTGTCGTGGTGCAGCTGCAACAACCTGGAGCTCAATGCTCAGAAGACAGTGGAGATGATCGTGGACTTCAGGAAAGTCAAAGCCCCCCTACCCCCCCTCGTCTTGACAGACTCTCCCATCACAACTGTGGACTCCTTCCGCTTCCTGGGCACTAACATCACCCACGACCTCAAGTGGGAGCAGACCATCAGCTCCATCATCAAGAAGGCTCAGCAGAGGATGTACTTCCTGAGGCAGCTGAGGAAAGCCAAGCTGCCTGTCCAGACGATGGTGCAATTCTACACGGCCATTATTGAGTCCATCCTCACCTCCTCCATCACAGTGTGGTTCGCTGGGGCCACTGCCAGGGACAAACACAGACTGCAGCGCATCGTGCGCTCCGCCGAGAAAGTGATCGGCTGCAGCCTTCCATCTCTCCAGGACCTGTACGTCTCCAGAACTCGGGGGCGAGCAGGCCGGATACTTGCTGACCCTTCCCACCCTGGACATGGACTATTTGAGCCACTCCCCTCTGGCAGAAGGTTACGGTCCATTCGGACCAGAACCTCTCGCCACAAGAACAGTTTCTTTCCTGCTGCTGTTGAACTCATGAACACTTTATAACATTTGCACTATGCTCACTTTATAAACAGTATTTTTGGCACCTTATAATACCTGCACTAAAAACACTCTCATGCCTTTACTTATCAGTGATTTCAACTTTTTACTCAGGTTCTATGTTTAGTTAGTTCTATGTTTATTTAATACTCTATGTTTACTTAGAATTCTACGTTGCACTGAGTCGCCAAAGAAAGTTCCTAGTTCGTGAATTGTTCACTTACAATGGCAATAAAGTTTTTCTGATTCTGATTCTGATTATCAAAATGGTGCCACTCACTTTCATCCATTTTGGGTTACAGTATTCAGAATCTGAATAAAAATCAACTTTAATCGCCATGTACCAACTTTTCTGGACTATAAGTCGCACCGGGCCAAAAATACACAACGAAGAGGGAAAAAAAACATATAAGTCACATTTTTTGAGGGGAAATTATTTTTATACAATCAGAGATCAAGAACAGACATTTTATCTTGAAAGGCAAGTTATCGTAATAAAAATAAAATGGAGAACAAAAGGCTAAATAGAAGACTTGTTAACATAACATGAATTAGGTGCTATGTTAACGTAAATTAATAAAACAACCAGCAAAGTCATCTATATTCATCGCCTTGGCACCTACCTGAACGTGGAGACGTAACTGCACTGTTGACAAGCCTCTTCCGGCAGTACATGACATCACCAGATTAGAACAGACAAATTGAGGCTCAGCTGCAGGAGATCATCCACCTTCTCGCAGCAGACCTCCAAAATCATGTCTATTTTAATGCACAGCATAGGACACCTGGCCAAGAGTGGTGGCGTTGCAAGAGCGCAGCCCCTCTATGGCAACAAGTCCACAAGCTCTTGGCCTCTCCTAATGTGCGAAATGTTCTGTTTAAACTAAGTCTTATTACCATCAACACTAACACCTGACATATTTTTAAAAAAAATGATATATACAGTACAGTAAATCCAAGAATTAGTTAAAATACATGATTGATATATGATGATGGTATACTGAGTAATGCCACATTAGTATTGATAAGATGTACAGGGTATAACAAATTTAAAAATATAAGTTGCACATGTGTGTGTAGATGTAATAATTTGTTTTTGTTTTTTCATGTATTATAATGTATAACGTGCTGCATATTGTGTTAATTTAAGGGGCTTTGTTACAAATAGGGGGTGGGTGTAAATAAGCTTGTCTCCTTCCCACACCTTTTCAAATTCTTTTCTGTCTATAAGTGTGTTTTGATTGTGTTTTTGTGTCTGTATTTTGTGTGGCTTGAAAAAATTAACAATCACAATCACATGACGCGTGCACAATGTGACTGACTCACAAGCCTAGGGCGCCCTCTTGTGGCTGTCAATGTGGAAAAAACATATAACGCACAAGTCGCAGGACCAGCCAAACAATGAAAAAAATGCGACTTATAGTCAGAAAGTTAAATATGTTATCACAGTAGGAATTTGATTCCAGTTTAACGTCCTCTCTTTTACAAAGTAAACCAAAAGTAAAATAAAATGTATGTAAATAAAGTTTACATACTGTATATAGGCGAGCAACACTGCAAAATTTAAGAAATTTTAATAAGAAAGTATTAAAAATCATGAAACCTTCTTGTTTTTAAAGCAACATAATGGGTGTACGAAGCATACTCATATGCATCATGGTATGATGCATGTGTCAGATGCATGTTTGAAGTTGACAGGACATGCACAGTGTTGCCAAATTGCCGACTTTGTCTTTAAATCTGGTGACATTCCAAGCCCTCTTCATATTTTCTCAAACGCGACTAGCGACAAATGTAGCTACTTTTTTTACATTGTTGGAAAGATTTCTGGTATTTGGGGAAAATGAAGGCACGTAAAAGCACGTTTGTATTGTCACAACAACGGGTGCTCCTGAGATGTCTGCCCAGCTCCCAAAGCAGTCACAAGCTCAGTGAAGCTCCACGCATCCATGATTCACACAATGCCACCGGGGTGGATCCCTATGTATTTTACAGAGCGGAATCTAAAAGGTAAATGTTTCTTAATCTTCATGAAATTACTACTCTTTACACACAAGACTAATTTGGACTCGGCCACTTAGCTGTCAGTGTGTCAGAAGTGTGTGATGGGAGAACGATGTGTGATATATTAAACAAGTAGTCCAAATTACAAGATAAAATCCAGATGTAATTACTACACTGTCTAGAGGGGCGCTGGCCAAGATAAAATATTAAAATGATTTTGTTTTTATGAAGTGATCAAATGTATTTGTTGTTCAGGGGTATTTAGGGTGTTTTCCCTTATATTTTGTCTCTCCTACGATGTCGCTCCTCTCTGCTTTTTTCCTACACTATCTGTTAGAAAATCATATGCAAATAGTATGCAAATTGGTCCATTACACCATTTGGCGACTTCTAGGACAGTAGGACAGCCAATAGCTACTTTTCTTACTGAGGAGATTGCAATAGCAGACATGCCCAATAATTCATGCTGAACAAAGTAAAAAGTATGGTCAAATTGTCTCATTAGTACTGACAACTAGATAGTGTAAGTAGCTTGCACACCTTTAAGGAGATTTTTTTTGTGTGTGTCCGTTCATTCCTGCTTGAGATTTCTATATGATTTCTCATGGGAAACATTGATTTTGTTTGAGTCTGTTTCGGTTAGAGCCAGACCTTAATTAATGACACTAACCGAAGTCCAACCATTATTTTGACTTGTAAATTGCAGGCTGAAAAACGTGTGCATCCCTGATATACATATACAGTGTACATAAACACTCATATTTAGAAATAAACACTGTATTTATATACACATCTTTGGGGCTTGAGTCCAGAGGCCGACTCGGCAAATTACAACGTGTCAATGATGAATAAACATCGGTGAATATGTAACCAGTATATATTAACTTCTTTTGCTACATGGAGATTGGATCGCTCTATTCCTGTGTGTCTCTGTGCTGCTCCCTGCCCAAGTACCTGCCCCCACTCCCCAAACACAAACACACAGGTGCAGCTCATCCTGTCGCACTCATTTGACGACAGCAGATTTGAGAAATAGAGAAATAAAAGAAGAGAAATAGCTGCATTTTTTACATTATGGCAAGCTGGGAATTTGTACAACAATAAAACTACACCTAAGAAGAAAACATGCTGTCAGGGTCCGTCAAAGAGAACATTGTAGTTTCACACAATTTTTAGAGTATGCAGTATGTAGATGCAATTGTTAATCGACATGTCCACCATGATTCATTATTATTCACTTCATACTTCCATGCAAGATTAACAGGGTCTCATAAATTCACAAGTTAATGTCTACATCAAAATACAGTATATACCGGTATGTACATTGGTGTGAAAAAGTGTTTTCCCCTTTTCTGATGTCTTATTTTTTGCATGTTTGCCACACGTGAATGGGTACGTGAATAAAAACAACAATTAGCGCCTAAATCTCACAATTACAGAGTGCACCTAAACAGCTCACGCCACAAGGAGAACAGAGAAGATGTGAGACGGAGCATGACGTTGTTCGTTGCTCTGTGTGTATCATATGGAGAAATACGTAGGTTTAATGATTTTTTTGTGCATTAAGAATGCTTAATCCTGAAGAATTCATTTATATTTGTGTTCTAATCACCGGACGGTGCAGCGTTGAAAACCTGCCACTGAGTGACAGTAATATAACCTTATTTAGTCAAAGGTTGTACTCATGTGAAATATTCCTTCAAAAGGGATGCACATGTAAAACATTTAGACCATTTAAAACAGGTTTCCTTGTTGTACGCATGAGTACTACTGCTAGGTAGATGAGGGGGCACAGTTTGACAGGACACCGGCTCACAGAGATGTGACGAGTCGTGAGCAACCCTTGTTAGTAAACAAACAGAACCGATTCTCAGATATAAAAATATACAATATTGGGTCTCATTATTAAAACAAAAGAGCCAATCAAAAAAAACCTCTACTTGTTCGCAAACAGCACATGGCGAGCCACGATGCGGTCTGTCGCGTTAAAACAGTTGTTTTCAGGATGTCATTACAGGCACTACTTCAACATCCTTGACGTAAAAGGGAAGAACATATATGTGAAGTGTACACTGATAACACGTCTCTAAATTTGGTGTTAAAGATGGTCTTTTCTTGTTGCAAATAAGGCACAAAAAGCCATAGAAAAGGCAGTTAATGTTTTGAAGCTCACTCAATTGAAGTCTCATGGTGTATGTTGAGGTTATACGTGACATGACCATGGTTAAATTACATTTTAAATCAGCTATATGGCCAGTTAGCCCGCTATTAACAGTTGCCGCTCTCAGTCAACCCGTCATTGGGCCTCTCCATTAAGTCATTTCTTTCTTGTACTAGAGCTATTCTTCTCCCACCACCAATAAATATAACTGGCATACTGCTGTCGCTAAACCTGCAATGATGACGGTCAAGGGGTCTAGGGAACGTTTGGTAACTGGGGGTTGTTAAACTGATGGTCGTTTATTCAAACGGGGAAAATAATTCACTTGGTTATCTCTGCAGCGAGCCACTCTCACCCCACACACAGCCAACATGGTAAAAGGCTCTGATCTGAGCACTTTCAAGCTCACTGGGGGTGGGGTACTCTTTTCTCCTTGTACCACCCTGCTGCGTTCTCATCCATCCTCAACCCTCATATTTGACGTACTTCATCTCCGGGATGTAGACAGTAGGTCATCCAAAAGCTGTTTACTAACCTTATAAGGTGAATCCATCAATACGGCAGACCACAAAAAACATTTTATTTCCTAAGCCTCTCATTTCCTTTTTATGTCCAATCTCTCCTTTGTGGTGTCCTCCTGCATCATAATTAACTCTTGTCTACCAGCATTCTTAAAATATTTCTTTCCTCTCCCTCCACCCACGCTTGGCCTCATTTTTCTGTTTGTAAATGCTTTTTCCTTCTCTATGCTCGTCATAGTCTGACAGCGTACCTATAAAGTCGTTACTCATTCCCAGGTCGTAGTCCCACACAGAGATCTCCAGGGTTTTCTTAGCGAGCTGGTCCAGAGTCACCTCATAGGAAAACTCCTGTGAAGACGCAAACACATTTCAAACAAACATCAGTGACTTCCTCAAAGTGAGGAGATCAAACCATGAAACCTTTCAGTGCATCTCTGAACACTACAACAACATCATTTGTTTGTTCCATTATTGATTTTCTGTGTTTATTAGGAATAATGAAATAGGATGCCAGATTTGCTGTGAGGCAGAGTGTTGTACCTCATTGAATTCAGGGTTGAGAGTCTTTTTCTTAACTGTTGTCTTGTATTTGGACTTCTTCCCCATGTCTGGTTGCAAGATGCTAGTAAGAAGAGAAGAATTTATGTAATGGATACTAGGGCTGCACAAGTGAACCTAACAATTCCACATCATTAGTGACAAACGCCTTTCCAGCACCTCTCGGGAGCCATGAGTTAAGCCCTTTCTACACAGCCAGTAAAATCTGGCATTGCTCCATTTTTGCAGATCACCATTCTGTATAAAACAATATAAAGAGACCTCTTTGTGAAATAGGTTTTTGATGAAGTGACCGAGGAGAGGGACATCTGGGCTTCCCTGCTTAGGCTACTGCCCCCGCAACCCGACCTTGGATAAGCGGAAGAAAATGAATGGATGGATGGATGATGAGGGGCATCTCCACTATGAATGCTAGGGGGTATGGAGCTTGATACCAACATGTGTCGCAATACAGCATCTTTACCCCGACTACACATTACCTGCATAGCACAGATGGTATCAGTAAAGGTCAAATTTACAATGGAGTTTAAATAGAAAGTGTTCCCTTTGCAGTGTGGACCAAAAGTTACTAAACACTGACCAGAAAACAATGAGCAATAACCAAAACATGCCACAAAAAGATAAAAAGAGAAAGTTAGTGAGGTGTTGGACAGAAAGCTTTTCAGTAGATGAATGAACAGTTGGGTTGTGTCTATTATAGAAGGGTCCAATAGAATTTTCCTAATAATTGGAGAAAATATCTAACCAAGGTCTTTGGTAAATTCTTCATGTTTTGTATAAATGATCACAAGCAGACATGGTCATTATTGTTGTTGGTTTTTTTTTTGTTTTTTTTTTACCAATATTCAATATACCAATATTGTCTAGGACAGTGATTCTCAGCTGGTGAGTCGTGACTCAAAAGTGGGTCATGAGTCTTTTTCTGGGGAAAAAAAAATGTAATGACTTGAGGCTCTAATTTTGTGGATTGCGCAGCTTGGCGCAGGCTGTGCAGTGGTAAGTTTGTCTGGAGCATGGGAGCTCCAGACATGGAGCTCCCATGCAATGGGTGTGGCGGTGTAGCAGGCGTGTCAGGTGCCAACTGACAATTTCGTGCCAAAAGGCTTTTTATGGAGGTGCTCCTGGTCTTCTCGCGGCGCAAAGCGAAGCACAGCCGGTCTAATGGTAATTTGGCTGAGTGCACACACGTCACCAAAACCCCACAAGCCGGTTTACACAATGTCAGGCACATTTGAATGCATTTAATAATAACAACAACCACTGTTTACAGTAACTATCTGAATCAGCACATACATTTTGATCTATATTGACTGTCCTGTCTCCCTCTGCCGCGCTGCCCCCTTCCTCCCCGTCTTCCTACTCATCGGTGGACAGTGGATCTAATATGGATGTGGTTAATAGTAAATAAACGGTTAATGAAACGTATCGACATCTTTGATTGTGTAACCGAGAATTGCAAAAATGATCATAATTAATTGGGTAATACAAGTTCATCTCACATGCAAACACAAGTGACAAAAGCCAAACAGAGGTTGGCAATGCGTATTTAACGCACAGTTACTTTGAATTTCATCCGCATTATGCATAACTTTTGTTTAGTCATATTACATATACATATTATATTACATCTTACGGCCATACTACCCTGAGTACGCCCCCTCTCGTCTGGTCTCGGAAGCTAAACAGGGTCGGGCCTGGTTAGTACTTGGATGGGAGACTGCCTGGGTATAGCAGGTGGTGCTGTAAGAGGCCGCACGGTGGATGAGTGGATAGCATGTTGGCGGAGTTTGCATGTTCTCCTCGTGCGTGCGTGGGTTTTCTCTGGGTTCTCCGGTTTCCTCCCACATTCCAAAAACATGCATGTTAGGTTAACTGGCAACTCTAAATTGTCAATTAGAGAGTGAATGTTTGTATGTCTGTCCTGCAATTGACTGGCGACCAGTCCAGGGTGTACCCCGTCTCCCGCCCGAAGTCATGGTGTAAATGGGAAGAGAAATGGGGTAGGAGTTATTTTGAAGGAGGAGTTTGCTAGGAATGTCCTGGAGGTAAAAAGAGTGTCAGATAGAGTGATGAGCCTGAAGATAGAAATCAAAGGTGTGGATGTTCAATGTTGTTAGTGGGTATGCTCCACAGGTAGGATGTGATATGGAGGAGAAAGAGAAATTCTGGCCAGACCTGGATGAAGTGACGCAGAACATCTCTAGAAGTTAGAGAGTTGTCATTGGTGCGGACTTCAATGGACACGTTGGTGCAGGAAACAGAGATGATGAGGAGGTGATGGGCAGGTTTGATATCCAGGAGAAGAACGCCAAAGGACAGATGGTGGTCGACTTTGCAAAAAGGATGGAAATGGCTGTAGTGAATAGACAGGAACATAGGGTGACCTATAAGAGTAGAGGTAGAAGCACACAGGTAGACTACATCTTGTGTAGAAGGTGTAACCTGAAGGAGATCAATGACTGCAAAGCAGTGGTAGGTGAGAGTGTAGCCAGACAGCATAGGATGGTGGTGTCTAGGATGACTCTAGTGGTGATGAAGAAGAAGAGGGAAAGGCAGAACAGAAGACAAAATGGTGGAAACTGAAAAAGGAAGAGTGTTGCGTGACGTTTAGGAAGGAGTTGAAAAAGGTGATGGGTGGCCAGGAGGTCGGACGGAATACATGTGTGTGAATGAGAGGGACCCAAGTGGAAGAGTGAGCGTAAAGGTAGAAGAGATATAGAAGGTGGAGGATTTCATGTACTTAGGGTCAACAGTCCAGAGCAATGGAGAGTGTGGAAAAGAGGTGAAGAAGCGTGTGTAAGCAGGCTGGAATGGGTGGAGAAAAGTGTCAGGTGTGATGTGTGAAGACTGTGGTGAGACCAGCGATGTTGTTTGTTTTAGAGACAGTGCCGCTGAGGAAAAGACTGGAGGCAGAGCTGGAGGTAGCAGAGATGAAGATGCTGAGATTCTCTTTGGGTGTGACCAGGATGGACAGGATCAGGAATGAGCACATCAGAGGGACAGCACATGTTAGAGGTTTTGGAGATAAAGTCAGAGAGGCCAGACTGAGATGGTTCGGACATGTCCAGAGGAGAGATAATGAATATACTGGTAGAAGGATGCTGAGTTTTGAATTGCCAAGCAGGAGGCCTAAAGGAAGACCAAAGAGGAGGTTTATGGATGTAGTGAAAGGGGACATGAAGGTAGTTGGCGCAAGAGAAGAGGATACAGAAGACAGAGTTAGATGGAGGCAATTGATTTGATGTGGCGACCCCTGAAGGGATAAGCCGAAAGGAAAAGAAGAAGGTCTCCCTCTTAATAAATGACTTGACAATTTAACAGCAACCTTGCTGAATAGTAATAATAATTACTGTGACCTAGAAGTCTCTCAAAGAAAGAAAGTGACAGTAGTTCACAGCGAGATCCTAATCACGGCAAGGTTGGAGGGGTATATACGCTCCAGTAAAGAGGCACCGTACGGGTAGCCAGAGGGGGTTGGCAGTCATCATCAGTATACATTCTGAGTCAAGATGTACAGGTGGTGCAGTATCTTTCCCTTCCAGCGTCTCCTTGCACATACCCAGCCAGTGACTGACAGCTGATGCATGACATGGACTGGGGGATGTCGCCACAGCAACGGAATCAGAGCGAAGTAAAGGATGCATGAGACAACAAGGTGGTGGAAAACATGATCAACCATATGCTTGTGTCAGCAGTAAAAAAAGCAGGTATCAGAGACTATTTTGTTTGCAATCTTTTCTCCATTTGATGTGAGATGCATACTAAAATAAAAAGCAAAAAATAACTTTTAAGTTGTCACAATGCAAACAAACTAACAAACTTTGTTCATAAGAAAGATTGAGTCATTTGAAAAAGGCAGACAGACTTTTCTCTCATTTTTTCCAAAGGATTGGGGGTGCAGCAGTGTTTCAATCTATGCTGTAACAAATCCAATTTTGCATGGTTTCCAGTGTAGCTCAAATGGGGGAATTCCAATTTCCAGGTTTCCAAAGCAGCTGAATGCAACATTGACAATAGTGTTGTCACATGCAAAATCATTCAAACTATTCGTTACTACTACTATTCAATGTAATATAATAATACAACAAGGGAAGCTGGCCCATGGAGATACGTAGGAAGCTTTATTTCTTCACTTTTCCTCCAAGATGTTCAGTGGTAGAATACAGGGATCCTTTTGCACTAAAAATGTATTGCTTTTTAAATTCAGACTCAGAAAGATCCAGAAAGCTTAACTGTGACTAACAAAGTTGAGTCATACTTGTCAAACATGCAGGGTTTTCCCAATATACATCTTTATGGACAAACAAACCATCCATGAAAGGGATATCAATGGTGAGGAAAATAACAGGAAACATTGATAAATAATATTGTGTATCAGCACAACTGTTTGCCATTCATTTTCTTATTAAAAAATAAATCAAAGGTTAAGTGAGCAGCAAGAGAGAAAGGGAGTTGGTGCTCAAGATTGTCAGATAAAAAGATCCAAAATTCAACAAACTCTCACGTTGGGTATCATTTACATGTTATCCAATACCGGTGCCGCATCGGTACTTTTGAAACGGTTCTGGTGCTTAAACGTTGCCTTAATTAGTACTTGAAAATGTAAAGCATGCAAATTTAGTCCAACTTTTTGTAAAATGAAAGTCGAACAGAATAGCAATTTAAATGCTTTAAAAATATAAAAAATTATAACAAAGTATAATATTATAATAACAAAAAAATAAACATGCACCAATTTTATGATCCAATCCTGATCAAAATTTTAAAACCAGTTAAAAAATTGCGAAAACTGATCGTAATTCCCGGTGTATATTAACACACCAGTGTTTAAGCCGTGGCCACTATCATCCTCGTCATCATCATCATCCTGCTTATCCTTATTAGGGTCGCGGGGGTATACTGGAGCTTATCCCAGCTGACATTGAGCAAGAGGCGGGATACACCCTGGACTGGTTGCCAGCCAATCGCAGGACACACTATTTATAAATATGCAAATATATTTTTTAAATGTATTTTTAAACTTATTTAGACAGAAAAAAATATTTGTAGCCGCCGCACATTTCCACATCATAAAATGGCATATTGTGGTGCGCACATGTTGGTGAAGACCAGGTAGCTCTTTATTTGGCAGGAGCCGATAATGAGCTATAAGAAACTCACAAGCTGCTGTCCACCGTTAACACCTGACACAGGCCGTTTGCCAGAAGCAGGAAGCTTGCTTTGCAACGTTTTCTCAGCAAAGCAATGCAGCCGCTAAGATATTTGTTTATTATTCTACACTCGTATTTGTACTTGTCTTGTATTTTTCATACCTACCTTTTGCGTGTTAAGTTGCTGTGTGATGATTTTAGCGGTCTGTCTCTGATGACATTCAGTCATTTAAACAATTAATAGTAGTTCTGAAGTATATAAGATGTCATGAGATTAGAATGTGGCCTTAAATTAGCCGCACCACTGCATAAGCAGCAGTGTTGAAAGTTTAAGACGAAAAATAGCGGCTTATACACCGGAAATTACTGTAAATTTTGCACTGTTGAATCTTAGGGAGGTTGTAAGTAGAACTTCAAAATACAATAAGAACAAATGGGAGTGAGACAATTGTTCCATTCCATTTTCCTCCGCTTATCTGTGTCGGGGTCGCTGCTTCCCCTTTCTGAGGCGTTCGGACCGTTTGCCAGAATCTCTTCGAGGCACACCAAATCCATTAACCAAATGTTTATGCCTCGACCACCGCCAAAGCCGCGTGTCGCTTTGCCAGCCGGTACCTGTCAGATTCTTCGGGAGTCCGACAAGCCTGAGATAATTGTGTAAGCAGTTTATTGCAAACAACCATTAAACTGAAATAGGCTGTTCACTAGTTGATCAAAAGTTTAAGACACATAGAAACACATAGAAATGTTCAAAAAAGGGCTCAGTAATTGGTTTGGGCATGCTTGAAACCAGTGTTTCCAGGAGGCTAGTGGGAATGTTGCTCCATGTGGTGAAGATGGCTTCATGGAGGGCATCCACTGTCTGGAAATGATGTTCATATCTGTACTTCCCTTGCCATCCATCACCAAATCTTTTCAGTTAGATTTAGATTAGAGTAACACAAGGACGGTCCAAAAGAGTGAGGTTATTCCTATGAAAGAAGTCCTTTGTAATCCGGCCATCGTGAACTTTAGTGTTGTCCTGCTGAAAACGCGTTTCATTCCATTACATTTTCTTCCGCTTATCCTGGCCCGGGTCGTGGTGGCAGCAGTCTCAGTAGGGAAGTCCAGACTTCCCGGTCTCCGGCGACCTATTCGAGGTCCACCGGGAGGACACCAAGGCATTCCCAGGCCAGCTGTGAGACTTAGTCCCTCCAGCGTGTCTTAGGTCTTCCCCGGAGCCTTTTCCCAGCTGGGCATGCCCAAAACACCTCACCAGGGAGATACCCGGGAGGCTTCCGGACTAGATGCCCGAGCCACCTCAACTGGCTCCTCTCGATGTGAAGGAGCAGCAGCTATACTCTGAGCTTCTCCCGGATGGCCGAGCTCCTCATCCTCGAGTTCCATTGGAGGAAAAAGCACCCCATCATGATGGCACCCCCTCCATTGTTCTGTGTGAAAACATCTCAGGCGATATCGGCTTGCCATGTCAGTAATGTTGGAGGCCATGAGGGCGGTCAAGGTTAGATTTTTTCTCATCAAATAATAAAAACATTGTTTCACTTTTCAATGTGCCACATCTGGTGCTGTCATACAACTTCCAAACAACCAATTTTGTGGCCTAACGAGGTGAGCCCTATGAAGATATTTTTCTTTCTTAAAACACTTCTTTTGAAGATGCAGTCTGATGGTTACTGGATTCGGGACCCATGTCTTAAACGAACAGAGTCTTTTTCAAGTGTGATAATGTTCTGATGAAAACATTATAATGCGATATACTGCAGACACAGCAACAGAATCATTTTTAACTGCCCCCAATGCCGTTAATTAGGAAAAACTAGGATTCTTCATAAAAGATGCAGGCGTGACTCACATTTTGACAAAGGGGTCAGAGTAGCCGTTAGAGTCCATGGCGGCCAGATGGGCACAGCGTATTATCCCAACCAGCAGGCAGCCCTTCTCTGTGTTATAGCACAGCGACACCAGGATACGGCCTCGCTGTCCACAGACAACACACATCTTTTAGATAAATGCAGACACACAGCTGGGGGGTACTATTGCTGAATTCTACCAGATGATTTACAAATAGTTTTCTATGTAGTATTGTGCATTTGCTGTATGGAAGTATAAAAAATGCAAATGTATTGGGCTGAACAACAGATACTTCTTTACTGTCTCTAGGGGCCAAAGGCCATTAGCCTCTAAAAGTCTCTAAAATCACGAGAAGGGATTAGATAACAACCAAAGGAGAACCAAGTACTGACAAGTACTAAGTCACACATTTGCCTTATTAGGTGCTCAAAGTTTCTCTGGCATGCATCTTTCTTATGCAAGGATGAAAGATGTTAGAGAAAATTACAATTGATAAAAAGATAACGCGGGTACCTCTTCCTCTGCAGTAACCGCTCCCTGCTCCACAGCTTGATTGTTCGATTCTTTGTTCTGGAACAACAGAAACATGAACACAAAGTGATGATCATGAAACATAATATTGAGTCTCTAAGTGAATATCAGCACAGTGCAACAATATAAATTGTACATTTAATGGTGTCTAGAATTAATGGACACTGGGTTCAGGTGTGATCATTTACCGGTGGGTACTATTTTGGCTTTGATTTGCAGACCAGCATTGCAGATAGTGAAAGCTGTTTCTTCTATTTAGCAACAAAACTAGTATGTATAGTATCCTGTATATACAGTATTCCATATAACAGTGGTTCCCAAACTTTTTTTAAAGCACCCCTTTTTGGAGATCAAATTATTTTCAGCCCCATCACCCCCGCACACCTTCCCCCAACTACCCCAGCCACCCCGTCACATACACGTTGTGAAATTGAAGATTTGCATAGAAAGACTTGTTTCCAAAAAGTGCCTGTAACACAGCAGTAAAACAGCTCAGCCTTTCGAAATCATTTGGTGATCATAGATTCTTTCACACAGCTCCACGCTTTTAAGATCTGCTGGGTATACCACCCATTGTTAGACTTCAATCAGTCTTCTGTAATGGCATAAAGTATCGAATGGAGCCCCATTCATCAATACAGTCCCCAGAGATTTTGATGAAGTCTCATGAGTGGCCAGTTACCTTATCGGACCCTAGGTGGCGCGCCACCCAGTTTGAAAACCACAGCCATATAAAGCTAGGATCTGGTATATGAAATGTTTATGTGTATATGACCTGCGAGATGTTTAAAGAGCTCTTGTAATGAATATTACGCAATTGTTAGTCATAGATTTCCTCCCTGAGTCACCACCTTATCGTGGTGGAGGAGTTTGCGTGTCTCAATGATCCTAGGAGGTAAGATGTCGGCTGTAATGCCCCTGGTAGGGTCACCCATGACAAACAGGTCCTAGGGGAGGGACCAAACAAAGAGTGCCTCAATAGACCCCAATGATCCACAATAACAATGAAACTCGTTTTCCCTCGCCTGGACGCAAGTCACCGGGGCTCCCCTCTGGAGCCAGGCCTGAAGGCGGGGCACAATGGTGAGCGTCTGGTGGCCGGGCCTGCACCCACGGGGCCCGGTCGGCGCAGCCCAAAAAGGTAACGTGGGTCCCCCCTCCCATGAGCTCACCACTCGTGGGAGGGGCCAAAAGGATTGGGGGCAAAGAGAGCTGGGTGGCAGCCGGAGGCAGGGGCCTGGGTGGTCCAATCCTCGACTACAGAAGCTAGTTGTCGGTACGTGGAATGTCACCTCTCTGGCGGGGAAGGAGCCTGAGCGCGTATGCTCCAAACAGCAGTTCAGAATACCCGCCCTTTTTGGAGTCCTTAGATGAAGTACTAGAGAGTGCTCCCTCGGGGGATTCCCTTGTTCTGCTGGGTGACTTCAACGCTCATGTTGGCAGCGTTAGTGAGACCTGGAGAGGGAGGAACGGGCCCCTGATCTTAACCCGAGCTGTGTCTTGTTATTGGACTTCTCTGCTCGTCACGGATTGTCTATAACGAACACCATGTTCAAGCATAAGGGTGTCCACATGTGCACTTGGCACCAGGACACCCTGGGCCGCAGTTCGATGATTGACTTTGTGGTTGTGTCGTCGGACTTGCGGCCACATGTTTTGACACTCGGGTGAGAAGAGGGGCGGAGCTGTCAACTGATCACCACCTGATGGTGAGTTGGTTCCAATGGTGGGGGAGGATGCTGGTCAGACCTGGCAGACCCAAACGCACGTCTGGCATAGTCCCCTGTCAGAAGTAGTTTCAACTCCCACCTGCGGGAGAGCTTTGACCATGTTCCGAGCGAGGCAGCGGACATTGAATCCGAGTGGGCGATGTTTAGTGCCTCCATTATCGATGCGGCCCACCGGAGCTGTGGCCGTAAGGTGGTCGGTGCCTGTCGTGGCGGTAATCCCAGAACCCGTTGGGGGGAAAGCATTGCAAGCATTGCAACACTGTGTATGGTGGGGAAGGTGTGCTGCTGAACTAGACTCGAGATGTTGTGGACCGGTGAAGGGAATACTTTGAAGACCTCCTCAATCCCACCGACACGCCTTCCAACATGGAAGCAGTGCCTGGGGACTCTGAGGCAGGTTCGCCTATCTCTGGGGCTGAGGTCACAGAGGTGGTCAAAAAGCTCCTTGGTGGCAGGGCCCTGGGGGTGGATGAGATCCGCCCAGAGTTTCTTAAGGTTTTGGATGCTGTGGGAGTGTCTTGGTTGACACGACTCTGCAGCATTGCGTGGATGTTGGGGTCGGTGCCCCTGAACTGGCAGATCGGGGTGGTGGTCCCGCTTTTCAAGAAGGGGGACCGGAGGGTGTGTTCTAACTATCGTGTGATCACACTCCTCAGCCTTACCGGTAAGGTCCATTCAGGGGTTCTGGAGAGGAGTATCCGCCGGATAGTCGATTCTCGGATTCAGGAGGAGCAGTGTGGTTTTTGTCCTGGAACTGTGGACCAGTCCTTGAGGGTGCATGGGAGTTTGCCCAACCAGTCTACATGTGTTTTGTGGACTTGGAGAAGGGTTCGCATTGCCGGCAATAAGTGGGACCCGTTTCCAGTTAGGGTTGGACTCCGCCAGGGCTGCCCTTAGTCACCGATTCTGTACATTGCTTTCATGGACAGAATTTCTAGGTGCAGCCAGGGCATTGAGGGGTTTCAGTTTGGTGGCCGCAGGATTCGATCTCTGCTTTTTGCAGATGATGTGGTCCTGTTGGCTTCATCGAGCAGTGACCACCTTCAACTCTCACTGGATCAGTTCGCAGCTGATTGTGAAGTGGCTGGGAGAGAATCAACACCTCCAAGTCCGAGTCCATGGTTCTCGCCCAAGAAAGGGTGGAGTGCCAACTCCGGGTCGGGGATGAGGTCCTCCCTTAAGTGGAGGAGTTTAAGTACCTCTGGGTCTTGTTCACGAGTGAGGGAAGGATGGAACGTGAGATGGACAGGCAGATTGGTGCAGCGTCTGCAGTGATGCAGACGCTGCCCCGGTCTGTTGTGGGGAAAAGAGAGCTGAGCCAAAAGGCAAAGCTCTCAATTTACCGGTCGATCCAAGTTCCTACCCTCATCTATGGTCATGAGCTTTGAATAGTGACCGAAAAGGACAAGATCGCGGGATAGCGGCCAAAATGAGTTTTCTCCGCAGGGTGGCTAGGCTCTCCCTTAGAGATAGGGTGAAAAGCACTGACATCCGGGAGAGACTCGGAGTAGAACCGCTGCTCTTCCCCATTGAGAAGAGTCAGATATGGTGGCTCGGGCATCTGGTTAGGATGCCTCCCGAACGGGAGATGGACGTCTGGGCTTCCCTGCTTAGGTTGCTGCCCCCGCAAACCGACCTCGAAGCGGAAGAAAATGGATGGATGGATGGATGGATGGATGGATAGTCATAGATGAAATAGAAATTCCATGGTATTGAGGTATAGTCATGATAAAATGAATCTTGGATAATGCTTGGTCTTTTCTTGATTGATTCTATTATCCAGAATATTAGGGGAAAAAGGACACAAAATTTGACGCCAACATCATGCTTTTATTGACTGGCTATGATATTGAACTGTAATTTCATCCTGGAAAATGATGTGCAGTGGAAATCATTAGAAATGTGTTGTTTGCAAAATATGCACATAATTTCTGCTGCAGAGACCATAATCACAGTACAGGACATCCAACAACAATTGTTACCTTATGTGTCTGCAACATTAATTAGTGTGGGAAGCACCTAGAACGCTTTCTGATTGGCTTTCCTAATGGGACAAATGGCTTATGTTAAGTATGTATTGATATCTACAAATCATGTGGTGTTCAAATCATCATGATTGTTATCACTGACAGGAATGTTTTGTGTGTGCAAGGTTTTATGCACTACTTTCATTAACCAATGATTGAACTCCATTGCCAACTTTTTAATCAGCAGATTTGGAGAACTTGTCATATACAGTAGGTGATCTGCCATTGGATTATGGGTAAATAATGCACACAGTAGTTTATAGACGCAGAGTGTACGTACATGTGCAATTCTCTCTAAACCCATATTGTAGCGTTTGTTCTCTCCTTCTCTGAGCTTCTTCAGGGCCACTCTCACCTCACCGATGAATTCATTCCGTCCAAGTCTGTCCATGTCACATACACACAGCCTATACAAGACAAACATGAGCAGAAGCACAGAGCAGAAGAACAAGTAAATAAAAATAATGTAAATAATGCATAATGTACTGACAATGACATTCTTGGTGTAAACATTGAGGTGGAACGGGGTTGTAGTGTAGCAGTTTAGTGCCCTACAATACAAACGCATTTCCAACAAAGGAGACATACTATCTTCATTTTTGTTGATGACATGCATCGGTCAAAATACCCTGACGGTGAAGAATTACATGTTTAGAGCAGCTGTTTTTTTTGTTTGTTTTTTTTAGGGGGGGGCTGTCTTGTCTCATGGAAATGAGCATGTCGCTGGTCTTCAGGTAAACCCGTGGCCCTCTTCTACAGCAGCATTCAGACATGAATGAAGTGAGTGAGTGAAGACAGAGAAAAGTGTTTATTGAGAGCATGCTGCATGTTGAAATAAATTTTTTTTTAAAATAAAGTAAAATAAAATAATTAGCCCTGAGCTTTGGAGCAGCAGACTGAGCTCCTCTGCCCTCGCGGCCAAGGTCTGGAACCCCAACAGGAATTACTAACAATAGTAAATCAAATCCACTTTGGCCTGATGCCCTCTGAGGTTGGGTGGTCATGTAATTTAATAATGTGTGATGATCTGTGCACACAACAATACTGCAACTCTGCTTTGCTTGTGGCGGAGACATGACAGTGATTATGTTATGTTTTGTAGTCACATGCAAGAATAAACAATTGCAGCTCTTTGCCCATATGATCTTTCTTGGGAAGAGAAGCTCGATGTTGAGGCTTTCTTGTGTACAGTAAATTAGCAGTAAATTAGGTTGATATGTCATAATCTGTGGGGCCCTATGATTTAGCACGTTACCGGAATCGTGGAATTGGCTAATAAAAATTGAATTTACTGTCAAATGGGGAATCTTGTGGAAATTCACACATGCTGTGTCAAAAATGCTGTAGAGACATCTGACCATCAAAATAGGAGCGCTGTTTGCCACGTTGTCTGTGTAAACAAAATAAAGTTATCATTAAAAATACCTTCCCCTTCCTCTTCTTTTCCTTTCAGATTATCCCATCAGGGGTCGCCACAGCGACTCAATCTTCTTCTGTTTGATTCCTATATACAGTTGGAATTGCATGAGTGATAACATCTTCACTAGTCACAGCATTACAGCGTTACAGTTTGTTCTTAATTACTGGGCAAAATTGTCCATTGATGTGTTGCGTAAATGGTCTCTCACTGGTATAGCGCTTTTCCACCTTTAAGGCACTCAAAGGGCTTTGACACTGTTTCCGCATTTACCTAGTGATGATGCACGAGCAACTGGAGGTTCAGTGTCTTGGCCAAAGATACTTCCACATAATCGGAGGACAGAGGATTGACCCCACAACCTTCAGGTTGGGAGACAACTATTCCTACCACCCCAGCGTCAATAAATGCAAGGATCTTTGCATTTAATTAACGGACATTTTATTCACTAACCCAAAAAGCACACAGTCTATGCGGGTAAAAATAAGGGAAAAATTAAAAAAATGGAATTCCCAAAAATTGAAACAGAAAAAATTACAAAAAATTAAAAAGTCAGTCGCCTTTAAGTGATACAGTTCAGTTCACTACAGTACAGTTTGGAATTTAACACTCGTTATCTTTTTGGTTCATTAGGTTTGCGCAACACTTCCAATCAACGTTCCTTCTGAGCTGCCCGCATGCACTATCGCACACTGATCCATTGTTCTCTGGCAACCGCAATTTTTTTGCTGCACAGCAAAATAAATCCAACCTGAACTACAAATAAAAGGAACACATAACAATTTATTCTGTAGCATTTTGCAATGCTACTTTGTGAGTGACAGGCGACAAACAATGGGTAACATAACACAAAGATGAACATTGTCCAGCCAATGATAGCATCCTTTTTCTGTGTATTTACTTAAGCAGCCAATCAATTCAACAGCGCATTACATAGTAGATGACGCTGTTTTGCTTCGCTAGCCCCCTGCACCATTACTAATTGTGAGTTAAGAAAGCTAAATACTGCTTGCTAACCAGTATTATAACAAACGGGCAGCGCAATATCCACTCACCAAGCCAAAGTAAAACAAGCCATTCTTAGTATGTACACACAGACACACATAATAGGTAAAATTGGATGAGAGTTTTTCATTTTCAAATGAGTAAGGGCTGCTTTTTAAAACTTGCAGCAAAACCAAAGTATCAAGACATTTTTCGGAGTGAATGCCTTACGTGGCGTACCTGCATGTTTTGCCCCGGAGCTTTAATTTTGACATACCAGACATACCGGATACAGGAAGCATTGGGCCGAGTTTGTCTTGCTGAATGGACCGGAAAGTTGGTTGAGTTATTATTATTTTTTTAATTTAGACAATAGTAAACACATACAACAAATATGGCATCTTATATATAGTCCACAACAAGATGCTTTAAAACTGAAAGTGAAAGTCAAAGAAATCAAGGTAAAACTATTTAACAATATAAATGGTAAGCAAGAAAAGAAAACAAAAATGAAACTATATCATAACTATGGAATCACTGGAGTTCCAAAATGAAAAGGAAATACATGTGGAAATATTCAGAGAATCAATAATCAAAATAATACATGTACATGTATTATATTCTTTTTCCATCGTGTCATTGCTTTTTCTGTTTTCCATTTGCTTTTTGTCTTTGCATTTACTTGATTGGTCAAGCTGGTGAGTAAAAGCAAAGGCAAAACAATGAGCAGACCACAGTCATTCTGCCAGGGTGAGTAGTTAATACCTTGATTCCTGTTTGCAGTGACAATGTAGTTGCTATGTTTAAATGTAGCTCTTGACTGTAAGCATACAACTTTCTACAGTGGAATACCATTGAAAGCTAATGTTGGGATGAGCTCTTTCATATACATGCTCTTCTTCTTCACATACACGAGCATGCTGTACCTTCTTCTTCCCCTCTTTTCCTGGCCCTTTTTGGAAGTTTGACAGTATTGCTCCAGAAGCCTCAGAATAACTCTGACTCATGAGTCATGACCATGGCTGTCTGGTGATTTATGTGCGTCAGTTCCGTCACACACACACACACACACACACACACACGTGCAGTATGGTGAAAAGGGGTTGATCAAATGAAGGTTGCCACGAAGTGTTTCAGGCAAAGTGCCTCCATGAAAATCCTCCATCCGGTTTGTATGCACCCTCTCCTCCACATACAGCATTTGCTACAAAAAGCCAAGCAGATGCTCCTGGAACATGTTCAACCAAGGATGCCACATTTGGAGCAAATATGTCAGGGTGAAGGGAAGCAATCAAAAACAAATCAAATAATTGGTTCTTTACAAGGACAGTTCAATGATGATGATTCACTGCTTTTGTTTTCAATTCAATGCTTCAGTGAGAGCCACACGTGGCTGTCACTTCTTTGATTTTATTATTGGTAAAGCCGTGTATGTTCCCCACATTTTCACAAAAGGAAGGCTGAAGACAATAAGCCTACTTGTAGTGGTTGCCAATATTTGCCCCCAATTTTTTCTGCACCAATTACAAAAGCCATTTTTTATTTAGATTATTATTTAAAAAAACCCACCATGTACTCTATCTGGAAGATCTTCTCTGTCTCTTAGCATCAATAAACATAATTGTTTACATCTTGGGAACATACCTGTACATTTTGGCACTTAAAAGACACAAACATCATATCAATAGTACTATGTCCACACTGTGCCGTTGTTTCCGAGAATAAAAGCAAAACGCCAAAGCAGTAATTCTACTTTTAGTTTAAGTATTTCCCTGTAAATCAAATACTATCAAATCAAATATATATAGAAAGGCTAATGTTTTCCTTTTGAACAGGGTGAGATTTCCTTCATCTTCTGCTTTTTTTTCTAGTTTTGAAGACTTGAACATAAATTCGTCCACAGAGTCATCCTCATAAAGCAGAAAAATTTAAAGCTAGAAAACCCGTCGACAAAGGTCAGTTCTTGTTAAAAAAAATAAAACCCATAGGCCAAAGACGAAGCCTATCTCAAGCATCTAACTTTTGATCAAAGTATGTGGTCAAAAGTTTGATCTCATGCAGTCCATATCAGCACCTGACTGTACTGCTCACCTAAAGCATCTAATCTAGCCAGTTTTGACCTTGGCCTGCATCCAATGCTAAATCAAGTCTAACATTTGTCTTTGTCTCAATATGACAGAAGACAGTACGAGTTTATTACCAAGTCTGATGGAAGAAATTGAGGAAAGACCACACACACACAGACACTCAGGATGGCTTGATCAAAACACCTTTACACCTCTCCTCTGTTAACTGGCAGTCTGATTGCCATTACTCAGTAAAATCCAAAAATGAGCCCCCATAAGTCACCTGCAGTGTGCATGAATATGCAGTTTACCGACATTTTCTTGTGCAATGAGATGCAAAATGGCTGTGAGGGGAACTATTTCAGCCCCTTATTATGACTGTCACAGCTGTCTAAAATGATTTCAAAGGTGCCTCAATGAAGAGGCAGACTGCAGTGGCGGATGGAAATAAAAGGACATTTGGATCTAATCTGGAAATCATGTGGTCTTCACAAAAATACTTTTTGGAAAAAGGAGAACAAAAAACGGCAAAGGAGAACAATACAGTCATTTCTATTAGTTGTTAAAATATATCAGAACGTGATGACTTTGGCTTTGGTTCCTAATAACCGCTCATCAGAAGTGAGATTTATTCCATCTCTGTCACTTTGTCTGACTTTTCAATTAAGACCCGTGCCTCTCGGGCAGCACCACTGCATCAATTATAGGATTACGGCTGGGAAGAGGCCAGCCATGAAGTCTTCACTGAGGACATTAATTAGTTTATTCAGCTGGATCATCCTTAAAAAGAGGCTGGACCCTCCTGTCTCTGCCAACTTTCATGTTTTACAAGTTTATACGAGCAGATTGATGGGGAAACTCAGTTTAGTGCATTTTGCCAGAACATAGCATAATAAATTAGCAAAATGTTGAATTGCAGCAAATACACAGCGTTGTTCAAACAAAAGTAAAAGAAAAAGCCAGAGACTCTGAGATCACACTTTTTGTTTCATATTAAAACAAACCAACAGGAACAAAATAAAGTAATTAAGTAACGTGTCATCAAAGGTAGCCTAATGACATGCTGAAGACCTCAATCTATTTATTTCTACCAATCTGCGCTGTAGGTCCAGATAGTCTGCGTTATGGTGTTTTGTGGTTACGTATGCACACTCTTAAATTAATTAAAAATGTAATTTCGGGCCATAATTCCCGAGACTCACTCTGTGCTCAATATTGGTTGCACTTGTCTCAGTAGGTTATTGTCAGTCGAACCACACCAAAACAACATCAGCAAATTCAACTCAATGGTGGCCAGTGCTTTGTCTTATATATATATAATACTGTTTCATTGAATTTTTGTATTTAGTGTTTTATTAATGTATGTTATGGCCTCCTTGTGTTCTTTATACGTGAGTGACTTAGGAAGGTTAATTTAGGTGTAAGATCAGTCTAAGAAAGGAAATTGTACTAAAACCAAGGATCACCTGCATATTCTGACAGATTACTAGCCATGACCAGAATAGTATAGACAACCCGTTTAGGCGGCCGTTGGACCTGCATTGATTATGCCTTTTACAACTCTTCTAATGTGAACTAATTCCACAGTATCTACTCAAAAATTGATTTCTGATCACCTTATATGCCACAAAAAAAGATTGGCCATTTCAAAATACTAGAATTTGAATGATCATATTCATAAAATCGCTGTTGGATGACAAAAAAAAAAAAAAGATATATATATATAATATATAAGTACATTGTCATCGGTAAAAATGTACGACATGTTTGGACAAAGATCATAATGTAATCAAAACAACACAATCATATTTTCCATTTAAAATCATTGTTGCTTTGCTAATTTAGCCACACAATTTTGACGCAAATGCATCAATTTAACTCAAACAAAGTAACCAGTAAATGATATACTTGGACCGTGCTGAGAGTCTACGCCCGTTTCCATAACAAAGTTATGGGGACGCTGTAGTCTGAAGGTGAAGTATGTGTTCTGGCAGGCAATACATTTGATAACATATGCTACAAACTATATTTTTATTGATTGTTTGCTAAGATAGCTACTTTTAACAGGACAATAAAAAGTCATAATGTGGAGTGATGACGCAATTTAACTGGTGTTGGATTCTGCAGGTCCCAGCCCAGCGTAAACCAGTTAATAACCCACAGTGCACACAGTGTCCCTGGAGAGCGTTTGGCTCATGTAGCGTGCGGACAGCACATCATCCCTTTGCCGTGCGCTAAGCAGAGAGCATCTGAGCCGAATACAGCGGGGCACAAGCCAGCGAGTAAACATCTCTCTGGGGACACCCCTCTGTTTCACTGCTCACTGACACTGCTGCGCTTTGCATGAAATAATGACAATAAAGTCTGTTTATTGGTGGAGCTATGGCGCTGGCATATGAACACACCCAGAGAGAGTTGGATCAAATGCTATCTTGCATCTCTGTTTGTTTGCCACCTCCCCTCTTTCTTCAAATTTGCATTCAATTGTTTACTGTTTCTCACTGTCCTCATTATTTTCGCCTCTGTTTCTGCCTCTGTTAAATAGATTTCCCAATTCATGGCTTCTGTCATATTCTCTCCATCTTCCTCTGTCATAGCATTCTTTTTTTCCTCTTCCACAACCCCTTATCTGTCACTTGTCATCAGTCACGCTGCCCCCCGCCCTGCTCACTTTGTTCACCACCCCTCTCTCTGCACCCCTTCTATGACAGCGGACGTGCTCCTCCCCTCCTCCTCCTCCGCTTCTTGGCTGCCCAGCGCCACCATGCTGTTTTGTGTCTGTGTCCTTGGATAGAGGTCAGATGGGCTTCCTTTAGTTTGAGGGATCTCTTGCGTGTGACTGTATGTGCCTGTGTGAGTGACAAGAATTGGAGGACAGCAAGTAAACGTTTGTCTGCTTTGTTTTTGGCATGTCTGTGTATTTCTCTCCATCCAGAGGAGAAGCCACACATGTGCCCGCCAACCACTGATTGTCCTTGACGTCCACACAAGAGGACACACACCTGACTGGGTGCATTAGTGTGTGCACTGGAGACGGATGTACTAACTGTGTATGTGTAAACTTGTGTTTCCTCAGGATAAACAAAGTCATCCAGCGCCATTGCAAATCCACTGAATGCGTGCAGTCACAGATGCAAAGTGTCTGAATCAGCTCACAGGATGACACAAGCTCATTTGGAGTTTTTGGGACAAGATGGCAAAGCTTGACCTCTGTCACTCCATATGGAGAGAATTTTTGCACACCTGAGGAGTGGCAGCAAGTGGAGCAGTCAGCTGCCATAATAAATTATCCGGAAAATCCCATCGGAAAGCCTGAGATGGCCGCTGGCAGTTTGTAAGGGGTGTCACCCTTCTACATAAAACCAGACAATAGTCCGCATGGGAACACTGCTAATTGCTAGCAAGTCACATTTCAAACTGCGAGCCTACCTGAGTGTTTTGGTTGTCATATCTGCTGCTGTGATTCCATGATACACCAGAGTCTCATTCCACACCGGGTTTAGTGTGTTCTTCAGGGTCTTTGTGCGTAACTTGTTCGCCTATTAAAGGAAAGCACTGTGAGTAGATGAATGTGTCACAAGTCAGGCAGCAAATTATTCTGATCACAGTCAAAAAAAGAAAAAGGGATTATAAAAAAAAAAAAAAGATTGTGAGGGAATAATTTATCTCGGTCTCTGCAGAGATCTTGGACATCTGTTGAGTGAGCGTGAGAGGCCATGAGGCCTCCCACACCTCACCTGTCCATCTGTCTTCCTCGTAGTGTAATGAGACAGAGCATCAACACCAGCCAGGCATCCAAAACAAGCACATGAGTCTCAAACGCAGCAGCCGACACAATCATAATAAAAATGTAAAGCTTTCCAGGGCTGAACTGCACACAGGCTGCTAATACCAAACCCATCTCCTCGCTCACTGCCTCATTTCCTACGGCTGCCTCCAGGATGTTTTCATCCTATTGAGGATTTTACTGCTGAGTTTATGTCAATAACACAGCAAAACACATCTCTTCCATTGGTATTTTGCTGCTCAATAATTATGCAAATTCATAGAAAAACTTTGGATTTTATTATTATAACTAGGTAATTAATATATTACAGCTTTTTTTTTTACCCCAACAAAAGATCATAAATTTGACTTTACTTGATTACAGCTGGTCTTAAAGTTGCTATTTGTGAGATTTGTATTGTGCTCTTTATTGAGAATACAGGCAAGTTGGAAGCAACATTTTTCAGATCATGAAAAAGTTGATGTATTTCAGTAACTCTATTCAAATAGTGAAGCTCATATATTATATAGATGCATTGCACACAGACTGATATAGTCCAAGTGTTCATTTCTTTTAATTTTGATGCACTGACATGAAAACCCTAAAATCAGCATCTGAGAAAATTAGAATATTGTGATTGTCCCATTCTAATCAGCTAATTATCTCAAATACTTTTAAATGGGTCTCAGTCAAGTCCGGTAGGTTACACAATCATGGGCAAGACAATCATTGACACCTTGCACAAGGAGGGCAAGACCCAAAAGGTCATCGCTAAAGAAGCTGTCCAAGCACATTAGCAAAGTTCCAGGGAAGGAAAAGGTGTGGTTAAAATAAAAGTGTGCTAGCAGTAGGGATAACCACACCCTTAGCAACTGCACACAGTGCCAACACTACCAGTACCGGTTTAAGGACCTGTCTTTAGTTGGCTGATCGACGCCAGTAATTCAGGCAAAAGGAGCCACGACCAAGTATTAAATGTTGTACATGTTCATACTTTTCATGTTTATGTTCCGATTTCTTCACATTTCTTCACATCAATGAAGACAGCGCGACGTGTCAAGTACTGATGGTGGGTCAGTACCAGCACCAAAGCGCAAACAAAGGTGACGGCTGCTACCAGCCCTGGGCTGTTCATTATCCGCTGTGCTGCTGCTGGTGTTGTTTATGGATACAGGAAGAAGAAGCACAAATGACGCGCTCTGAGACACGATGTTCTCAGTGCGGCGAGACGTTGTCCGTGCATCGCTGTTTTGATCGGCATAGAGGATCGGATTGATTACAATTACAAAGCATACAGGAATAATCCTGTTTGGGCTATTCAGAATGTTTTAAAAACCGGAATATTGACCTCAACCCGAACATTGACCGCATGTAAACATAGTCACCGTGATACTCAACTCCTCAAATTGCTCGCCTTTTGACCACTCTGCAGTTGCAAGAAAAAGTCAGTATGCTATTCCATCACATTCCCCTGCTTATGTCTGCGCCGCCAAAGATAAACACACCATCTTTCATCCCTTCCTCGTCTCAGTCAGCCTGTTGGGGGAGCCTCGGGACCAGACGCTGAACCACCCTGACATCTTCTTCGTTTCTGTCTCTTTCTGTGCTAACATCCAAATGTTCTTAACTTCTTAACTCTACTCCCTCGTTCCCCCATTGCTGTACTAACAGTATTCACCGGTTTTACTTTGATTTGAAAAAAGGTATTTCTTTGTAGATCTTGCCTATAAAAAAGTCCCACTGTCCTTTTGTTTGGAATTGGCTCTATGGTTTTACGCGGCCTTGTGTTCGCCATAGTCACTTTGGCGTGTGCGCGCTCCCACTTGTTAAGTGACGCATCCACCACTTGGTGGATATTTAACTAATGATGGGCCATGTGTACTTACCTCCTCATGGACGCATTCTCTGTGTCCCGCCCACCCAATGCGCTACCCTCATCAATACGCGCCTGTTGACGTGAGCCGTATAACAATCCTCCCTGTTTCCATGACAACCACCTGCTGCCGTCCTCCCCGTAATATGCCCCAACCCGCATATGTTCTCCTACTCTACCCCCTTTCCTCGCTCTCCCTTCTCACCTCACGTTATTGGTATTTCAAGGTCAAAGAAGGTCAAAGTGATATGGGGAAATGGAGATGGCACGAGAAGTGGGAAGCCCGCACTGAGACTAAGAACAATAGGAGAGCAGACATACAGCAGGGCTGGAGGACAAAGATGCCCAGGACCTTGTTGTATTTGGCACTTTATACCTTGACGGAATTGCCTCATTCAACCTATCATGGCTCAGCATGCTCCCTCTTGCTTATCATAGCCTCACTTCCTGTCCACCTTGAGCCAAAACGGTCGACAACAGGTTGCCAAAAGCACACGGCTGTGGTTGTGGCATGTCTTATCTTCCCACCAGCTTGAGCTGGAGACAAAACAAGAGCAGCGCAGCCGAGCAGAACGTGTTTGTGCTCGATAAAGCCACGTATTGAACGAGGTGCAATAAGCACAAGCCCACCGCGATGTTCTCTGCTCGGTGGCTCGAGACGACACGCTAAATTAGCTGGCTCCCATGTGACACTTTGGCAAGTGCGTTCTCACCTTTTCGTGGAGAAGACAGATATGATCTCCAAAAAAATATGAAATAATACGTATCAGGTTTTGTGTGTGTGATGTGCAACCTGACACATTGGGCTTTGGGTATCTGGTCTAGTGGCGTGTTATATTAATAAACACTGAGTTGAGGGTTAGAGCAGTGACCTTGCTAGCCCCGGGCAGAAGATGAAGCTTGACGTATGGATCAGCCAGCCCATTGGAGTCCATGGCTTTCAGTCCCTGTGTATACACACACACACATACAAAGAGTGTACTGTACTGTATTGGCAAGCGTGACATCATCATGCCTTCAAACAGTACACACAAAACACAGGGTCAGACATCACAATAGTGCTGGTAGGTCTTTCCATTTCGTGCCACTGCTCCTCACTCCCCTCGACTCAATTGTGTTGTCCTCTAGGGACTTATTCAAAGGGATTTACATAATTAACAACGTGACAATATTTGATGCTGACGTCCTTGTACCAAACACTTTGCAGGAAGACAATGAAGATGCACCCAAACTGGGACCAACAGTGTCCAACTGTCATAAACTCATTCACTCCCTGCCATGTTTCACAACCCCGTCAGTACCGGCCATTTTTAGACCATTTAGACTGACCTTTCAAAGCACACAAAAAATTTTGTTCTATGGCTGTATAAACCTAGAACATAAAAAAAGAAAGTCATTTTTCCCATCTTTTGTCAGAAAAAAAGTTTATTTTCAGCTTTTTCTGTTATTTAGTCATCAGTAGTAGAAAAAAGGTACCGTAAGTTGCAGGAAAATATCAGTTCTTGACTAAAAAAGAGAGAGAAGCTTTTTGTGAAAAGAGCCATTTATATGGAGCCAAAATATCTAACATAAACAACACATAAAGCATTGTTTTATATCAATAGAACAATTTATTTACAAATGTACCACCATGAACCTGAACTGTGTGTGTGTGTGTGTGTGTGTGAGTCCGTTGAAATTTCCCTACAATTTGTAACCTTCTACATGCTACACTCCTCTTTGCTTTCCCACTTCCTCCTTGCTGTCGGGGGTGTTATTACATGCAAAAGAGTTATGCATAACTCTTATTAAAAGCACTTCAGCCATATTGTGGCCGTTTTATGACATTTTACTGCTCTAAAAGTGACCTCCATTAGTGTGCAGAGCGTCATCACACCTCTTTTTGCCTCTTGCGCAAAAAAAACGTAAAAGACATATAAATACGGGATCAGGTATTGGGGTGTATAAGAAGGTATAAATACTAGGGGTGTAACGATTTATTCGCTAGATCGATGTATCGATTCATACAGTAGTGTTATGATCCAACTACATCGATCTGTGTTCGTCACATTGCCATTCCAGACGACATACATTATATCGATCTAACGATTGTTTGAAAGATAGCCAATTGATTTAATCGATACTAGGAAATAAAGCATTGGATTTAAGCACTGCAGGTTTTACATTATATGGATGTGTGTTTTTTTAGCTATTTTAATGGTAAAGACGTTAAACGTACCCTTGTAACAGTTTGGTTTGTCGGTGGTCAATTAGTATTTCTGTTGACTGGGCCACACGGATGACGTCATGTAACGCTGAGCGTGCACGCTCTTTCAGAAAAGTTCATGTGGACGTCCTAAAATATGCAATTTTTAATAAGATATGGGATGTAATGTAATTGCTGTATATGCTTGTTAGCCTGAATACTTCTTCCTCTTCAATTTGGTATGGGATTTATACTTAGTGTTGGACTACATTAAATGTTAAGTCCAAAATGAAGCCTTTCAAACTCATGGATGGAAGCGTCAGGACAAGATAAAAGGTACGTTGCGAGCGTTAAGTTTGTGCATGTTTGTGTTCTGGTTGTACGGGGGGCTTTTCATTTGGGAGCCACTGCTGTTCTGGCGTATGTTCCATTTTTTCTTCAACGATAAGCGTGTTGATCAAAAACCTCATCGTCAACCTCTATCTCACCTCAATCTGGTGGTGCAAAATAACTTCTTCAATACTTTGGTTTGAGAAGTGAATGAGGTATTAAATTAAATGTCATGTTTTGTCAGATATGATTAATCATTCAGCCTGTTAAATTATTCATTGTTAATTCAACCTGAAGAGTTGGTTGCAGTTTATTCAAATAAAATGTGAATGCATTTGCCATGAATTGTTGTTTAATTGTTTGTTTATATCCATAATTATTTATACCCGATTCTCTTACAAAAAGTAAAGGGAATTTAGGAAACTTCACCTGCACTGTCCAGTATCCCGGTATTTATTTCACCGTCAGACTACTTGAATTTTAGACTAAAAGTTACTGAATCGATTTTTAAATTACTGAATCGTTTCGGATCGTATCGTTCTAAATAAACCAATATCGTCCTTGACTCGAATCAGCAACCATGAATGAAATCGTTGTTAAAACGAATTGTTCCACCCCTAATAAATACGCATTTGATATTGATTGAGATAACTCTCTGGTCACTTTTATTTGCTAATTGCTTATTTTTGTTGCTTATTGTTCTTTTTAAATACCCCATTTCCTAGGTTCCCAAATGGAGCACGCGCATCCCCCAGGGCTATGCCAAATGCAATGAGGGTAAATGAATAGAAATGAAAAACAATTAGAGGCAAACACTCACAATTACAAGGGCACATGAACGCCTCACTGTGCTGCACTGCCCTGAGGAGAATGGAGCCAAAAGGAGACAGAGCGTGAAGTAGTTCATTGCTGTGTGCGCACAATATAAACAAATAAGTAAGTTTGATGATTATTTTGTACATTAAGTGTTTCATCTTGAAAATGTCTCTTATATTGGTGTTCCAATCCCTGCACGAAGCAGTGGGGAAAACCTGTCCCTGTAAATGGGGATTCCCCCGATATTTAGGCATATCGTTGGTTGCGTGTATTTTTGTATTGCAGATACTGCTTTATTGTGATTGTTAAACGTTCCCCTTCAATTTGGTAACAAATGACTATACAGCCTTAAACCATAGCCATCGTGAGTGGACAAAAAAGTTAAGCTCAAATTCAAGACATTCAAACGGAAGGATTCCAACATCAGACTGTAGCAGGGGCCTATAAGTTCCGCGTAAACAGAATCGCAGAATTGGCCAAAAAAACGGAATTTACTGTTAAATGCAAAATCTTACGGAAATTGACTTAATGTGAATGAAGCACTGTCATCGTGAGGAGAAGGAATGTTCATAAATAATACCCCATGCCGAATGAAACGTGGCGAAATTTGGCAGAACCTCCTCTTAGCAGTTTAGTGAATGGAAGCTAGCATGGTTGTGTGTGTGACCTGGGCTGGATGGGTTTCATTGCTTTAATGGAAGGAGCGTTATACAATGCCCGATGACGACATGCAGGTTCTGAGTGTAAAAAGACAAGAAACACGTTTCTTTTTGCACCCAGCCCGTCTTGGCCGTAAAAAGACATTCTGACACACAGAATTTTTTTCCGGCCTTCAAAATAAGAGCGGTGTTTGCCACTTGTCATCTAACTATAAACTTAATAAGCGGGTCATAAAAATATCTCACATATGCAGTTGGAATTTTATTTAAGATGAAAAAAAGGTTATTTTTGTAAGCGTGTGGGGTAAGCAGGGGGTATTTGACTTCAGGTCAAATGTTTGAAGGGGTATGCGACTGTACAAAGTTTGGGAACCACTGCCCTATGTCATCTTTTTAAAGATTAATACAATTAATGTTCAAAGTGAAATTTATTTGGGAAGTAAGGAGGAACATAATAACTGCATGTATACAAATCAAAATTGCACTAAATAAGACTATAAAATCAGATATTTCAGTTGTAACTGTCACGTTCTATATTCTTTACTTGTGACAGTTTGGGTTAGTTTTCTTGTGTTGTTATTTTCATGTGTTTTCTGGGCCGTTTCTTAGTTTAGTCACTTAGTTAATAACGAGCACCTGTTCCTCATTTAGTTCCTGGCTATTTATGTTCAGGTGTGCGTGCCAGTGGTTGTCGGTTCATTGTTAGTTTTTCCCTCTTCCCGTATCGTTGCTTTGTTGTTCCTGCCGCTGCTTCGCAGCATTGTTATTAAAGATTCCTCCAACTTACCTGCCTGACGTCCAGCTCTCTGCATCCTCGGGGTCGTTACACCATGCCGCGACGAGCACAACATAACAGTAACTGTGCAACAGTTACTGTGCACAGTTACTGTGCACAGTAACTGTGGTATTTACCAAGTAGCAAGATGACGCAATTATTGCTCAATTTTGCTTAAAAAAGTCTGACATTTGACAAGTCTGACTAGAGGACATAAAAGTTGTACTTACCTTTGCTTTGTGAATGGTACAGTGAAGACAGTTGTTCTCCTGATCAAAGAGCAGGGTGAACTCCAGCGTCCCCAAATAGGCTGAAAGCAACAAAGACAACAGGAATTGCTGGCTCTACTGAGATGCACTCAGCCACACAGAAGCACTCAAAAGCTCTGACTCACATTAGACAAACAACATGGCA
The DNA here is from genome assembly GCA_024372805.1 of Oostethus manadensis. Lineage (NCBI taxonomy): Eukaryota > Metazoa > Chordata > Actinopteri > Syngnathiformes > Syngnathidae > Oostethus > Oostethus manadensis. The sequence continues at coordinate 260,187 of QODF01000011.1, forward strand.
CTGCTTAATATGAATTGACCTGTCTTGTTTGAATACTGCTTTGAAGATGAGCAGGAATATAAAGCCTGAGTGTGACTGTTGAAGTTTTGTGCAATACATCACCTGGGGTGCTTATACTGAGACAGGCATGCACTTTACTTTCAAATTACACTGTGAGGATATGCAGTGCTGGTCAAGAAAAAGATGACACTTTCTGTTTCAAAGTTTTGTAGCTGCTTATTTGTATGCTGCAATGCTCTTTAATTTCCATAAAAATGAAACACATGCAAACTCTTAGGAAACTCACTGTCGTCATCATCAGAGTCAGCTACTTCCTCTCGGTCCCCACTGTTGTTTGCTCGCTTCTCTGCATCTTTGTAGCCTATGCCCATGTCCCCATTGAATGTCTCCTCCTTCAGGATCTTCTTTTCCCGGGGAGGTGGCGGCGTGCAGGGGTAGTCGTGGAAACGTGGGAAGAAATCTGAGATCTGTGGGATAGGGAGAATGGGGCCCGGGCACACGTTGATAGCAAAGTGCTCCTGCATAGAAATCTTGACGGGTGACGGAGGGGGCAGGGCCGAGGAGTGGGGTGTGGCCGAGGGGGAGGAAGCGGATGAAGAGGGCGTGGAGGAAGTGGAAGGAGGGATGGTCAGGTGGGAGGTGGACGCCGGCGGTGGTGGTTTGGAGACGCTCATGTGGGCTGTTGAACGGGACTGGAAAAGAGACAGAAGAAAAAGTGAAAGACAGCAACAAGAGGCTCGGATTCAAAGGAGACAAAACAACACACAGTTCGCTCACAAATTTTCACAGTGGGTAAGTTTGTATGACGGCGGCCACTAAAATTCACAGCATATTTTCTAAGCACAAAGGGGGCAAAAAAAGACAGATATATGTTTCAGTTTTCATCCGATGATGAAATCCTTTGCTCTCAAATGCCAAAATAGAATCTGCCAGAACATTTGCCACTTCAAGTGTGACTCACACTTTGTGTCAGCGCACCAGGTCTGCGCTCTGAATGAATATTCCAATGTATGACTGTAAAGTCACTCGCCAACACTCTCTCTCTCTTGCACTCTATGGTAACTCTCCTCAACAATATTTACATGATGCCACTCAGAGTCAACCTGAGTCATAAACATGTTTACCTCTAAATGAAGCGTAATAACCGTTAAACTCCAGACTCCACTAACCAAAGGCCCTCATTTCCTAGTTTTCTAACAGCAATAAAGAGGATGAAGGCAGGTTTTCGTCATGTATTCATCCCTTTAATAAAACAATATAAAACCACAAAAGGTGAAAAAAACAAACAAAGGTGCTGTCAGCCAGGGTAAGGTACTGCACGAGGGGCGGCTAAACTGCATATCACGCACATTTCCTGTCCCGATGCTGCAAGCCACACCTTACACTTCACATAGATATTATCGGCTGGTATTGGAATAAAAATGAGATATAGGATCATATCAGTAATGTTTTTTTTTCTCCAGATAATGATATTAGCGTACGAATGAGACCATGTCAAACTGCACCAGGCTACACAGTGTAACAAGCTCAGTAGGTCAGTGGGCTGAAATTATTTCTAAATTTCATCTTTTGGATTGTAAATGCAATGTGCCATGACTGTAAAGTGTTACATTTTGCTCTTTGCAAGTAATGCGGCTCCATAATAGCGCTGACCACTACAATACAGGTAGGCCTACCGCTGCACACGCTTTCCAGCAACTGCAAAGCAGCTGCACATGGTCCCAAGCAGGAAACAGAAAACCACCTAACAGAAATTGCATGAAAACTAAGGACAACCATAACTTAAGTCCAACCAGTCATGCGGAACATAAGATAAGTCACTGGTTATACAAGTGAGGGCTAAGGCGTCTTCACCCAACTCCGATACATTCACTCAAAGTTACAGGAAGTGTTTTGGAATTGTTTTCTATAACTTGTATTGCATAATTCTTTGAAATACATCCAATAGAAAAATCATAATGTGGTAATGAAGTACTGTACAATATCAGTAAGAAAGCCAATCTTCAGCATCTCTAATTCACAGTCAAGGTCATGGGTGAACTGGAGCCAATCGCAGCTGACTTTGGGAAAAGAGGCGGGGTACACCATGGAGTGGTCCCAAGTCGATCACAAAGCAAATATAAACAATCATTCACACCCACACCATTTAGTATCTTTAATTAAAACAGTGAACTCAGAGGTACAAGCCGGATTTGAACCCAGAACCACTTGGCCGTGAAGTAAACCTGCAAAGTGCATGCATTGCCATTGTGCTTTCCAACAGGCAAGTAGATACAAAAGTAAAATTTAAATATTCCTTTATTGTTTCTACTGACCTTATCAGCACTTGCATACAACAATTACGGGCATTCCTTTAAGGAGGCGTGTCAACAGACTCATGCATCCTTTCTGATTGCCATTTCCAAAATACATGCTACATTGTCTGCACTTACTGCATGGAGATTTAAGGACTTAAAAGAGTGTTTAGGCTCAACGCAGCGGTGCAATGATCCCATAGTGACTCCTAATGTAACAAAGGGGCAAGTCAGAGTCACTGTCTTGCAGCTATAAATTGTGTCATTGTCTTGTAATCTTGTTTTGATACAGGTCAAGACTATTTTTGAAATGGACAGCCATTGACAACCATAATGTAACCCACCAGATATTTTTCTGGATTTCCCTATGCAGTCCAATACAAATGGTGAAGAAAGGCACCCAAACTCACAAAAAGCACCATAATGTATTGCCATAACGTATAAATCAAAGATGTAAATGAAAACAGAAAACAGAAATGATGTGCCTTTTAGTAGCTCACATCATCTCATTCAATAAAACATAACCTGGGACCCATTCCTGGTGCTGACCCTGATTTCGAAAAAGCCTGGTCTACATCAGCATCCTCAACTTGTCAACCTTTCTCATAAACTAAATTAAATAAAATGGCGAAACATCAATGTTGTTCCAAATAAGAATGTCCAAAGCGGTTCTAAACACACAAATGTGAACAAACTCCAAATAAAACCATCAAGTGGGGTCAGCATACAGAAAATGCTTCTGTAAGGGGCAATGTGGTGGATAAACTATATATCCAGTGTATGCCCCGAGGGGACAGTTTTTCCTTGTGTGTCATTGCTCTCTTCAGAGGGAAGAAGACTGACTGATTTTTCTGGGAAAAGGGACTTCAAGAATCAATCATTTCTGGCAACCAACTTAGTAACCTCCTTTTGTGTTTGAGCAGCGGCATTTTTTGTCTTCTCGTTTAGCCCTGTTTGAAAAGAGACGCACTTTACTGTGACTGTGGCACGTCCATGACAATTCAGCCTGCGTACTGTACATCTTCTATACGGTCACACTGAAGTTGGTCTTTGTCCTCCTCACACACGAAGACACAACTTAGCAGGGAAGTGAAATCTCTCAGCTCCCCTTAACTTCCTCTAAACACACATGTGCCTTCAAACACAGCATCAACGTGAAGACCCCATGCTCCTATTTCCCTGACCTCCAACTCACTCAGTCATTTAACACCGACTGCACTGCATGGGACAACTGCCTGACATCACAGTTGTGTTATTGCAATGACATCAATGAGCACTTGCGAACATGGGGCTCACAAACTCATTCGCTCCGCGCCTCAGACATGGGCAGACGCACATGCACGCACACACAGTCGGCAAAATACGTACCCCGTCGCAGTCTTCATCTGTGCCAGTACTCCATCTCAATTGCTTTCACGCCTGCCTCTCATGCAAATACGCACTAAGGACCGTGAAGACCAGCTTTGAGTCAATACATCCCTGTCTCTCCCTCTCTTTCTCGGTTCATGCCTTGCTCTCCTCTTCTCCGTCCCTCCCTCTTTCCCATCCCCTTATTTGTGACGTATCCACTTCAAATCCTCACCAGTCGAGTGTAGACTGTGCATGTCATACACTGTATTCTCACCTTCTCAGTGGTGAAAAGCAAAAAATGAAACCCAGAAAAACAGCACATCTATGTGTGTGTGTGTGTGTGTGTGTGTGTGTGTGTGGTGCTGGATGTGTGCATGCGTGAAATGAGAGAGAGATGGTGTGTGGGTGTGTGTGTTAGAGAGAGTGAGAGAGACAGAAGAACCAACACGCAGAGCGAGACACAGAGGTAGATGAGGAGGTTCACACACACACACACGCACGCACACGCACGCACACACACACACACACACACAGCAACAGGCCAAACAAATATGCAGTGAGACAAATAGATGTGGCGGATGGAGAGGCACACGCCCACAGCACACAAAACAGACAATACTGCTGCGGGATGGAAGATCTTACCCGCTGAAGGAACGGAAATGAAAATCAACATGTCGACTGACTTGTGCAAAACGTGCGTGTTCGCGTCTGTGTGTGTGTGGATTGACAAAATAAAGTCAACCTTGCCATCATTAACAATGCATTGTAAGAGAAACGAAAGTTTGTAGTGGAAGACATCTGAATGAAACAGTCATGACATGTCAAGACTTCCAAAGCATATACTTGACTATTAAAAGGGGGAAAAGCTGTCAAAAAATATGGAAATCATGACTTTTTATTTTGTTACAGGTGTAGAGGTAATCAAGGCACCAAGACCCCAACCAAAAACTTCATTCTGATTTTTCTCCCCAGTGTGAGGACAATTCCACCGCCCAAGAAATCACTTAAGCATGATAAATAAATACAAACATTTTCTTTTGGTAACAGAGAAATCTGAAGCGTAACATTTTAATGATGTGTGGCAGACAAATTTCCAAGTAAGGCTCGCTGAATAAATGCTGCATAACAACATTGATCTTAGGTTAACTTAGTGGCACTCAATTATTTTCTGTCATGCTCTTACTGGGGGGCAGAAATAGTTTTGTGCACTCCCACATTTGAGATACTATTGAGAAACTGATATCTGTTTATCTTTGCTGTACAGGCTGAACTTGATACGGAAACCAGAAAAATGAAACAAAATGGAAGGAGGTGAAGTATACAAGCGTATTGAAGATTTAAATTGCGTTCTGACTACAACAACTTCATACATGTTGACAGGTCTGCAATAATATTGAAAGTCTTCCCCAACTCTGACAGTTCACAACACCCCTCCAATAGGTGTGCCACGGTATTTCAGAAGCACTGGGTTAACTCTAAGTCTCTAAGGCCTGTAAGGAATGCTCCTGTTTTTTTTTTTTTGGTGGGTTGAAAATTGTGGTCACACAGTGTCGCATTAGTAGATATCCACATCCATACAAGAACGGCTCACTGGCTGAAAACGATGTGATACACAAGGCACACTTGCATGTGGAGGTGTAAACAGACACAGACAGAACCAGGTGACAAGCCCAAACTATAGAAGAAGAAATAATGCATACACATCAGATTTGTTTTCTTGTACAGCTCTCTATTGAACAGCTTGTCTGAACTAATGACAAAGTGGAATTACTTCTGTCAGTCACATTGGAGCCTAAAACAAAATATATCAGGGATATTTGGATTCATGGGGCTTTAATTTTGTAGACCAGGCGCAAGCGAAGCGCACCTTCAAAGGGTGTGTTTAAGGTGCATTTTGCAATTTTGTGCCAGGCATGGCCTGGTGTAAGTACGCTTCTGTCCCTCCAACAGGAACAAGTGGCAATGAGGTGGAGAGAAGGCGTGACTGGGTTTAACACAGCTGGGTCAAATTTTTTTCCAATCAAATAAGCTCCTCTCCTCACCTTTAAATGTGCCACCGGTAAAGTGAATTGCAGAGCATCAGAGGCACACGATGGCCACCGGTAAGGTAAGCATTTTTTCCCCACTAATAAAGACACTCGTATTTAGTAACCTATATTTGTAATATAAAAATGCAATAAGAAAAATAAAAAGTTTAACCCGGTGAACGAGAGGGTAGTTTCCCTCTGCCGGGTTCTGACTGTTTTTTGCGCTTATGCGACAAACAGCAGTTTAGAAAACAGCAGTTTAGAATCTTGGACGCTCCCTGGGGCGGGGGGCGGTGGGGGGAGGGGTTGTTTCGGCTCCGGGTCTCAGTCGGCAGCAGTGCTGGGAGGAGTGCGTGCGTGCCTGCGTGCGTGTGGGACTCTGTGGGATTCCCGGCGGCCGGGTATGGTGGTATGGCCCCGTGTCTTGAGGGAGCTTCCGGTGGTGCTGCTTGCTGCATTGGGGGGGTGGCACATCCAGGTGCAAATGTGAAAATGTGAAAAAATGTAGGTGTGTGGGTGTATGCGTGTTGGCATGTGTGAGTGTAGGAACCGGGTTTGGTGTGGGTACTGGGACTGGGCTGTGTGCACTGGGGGTGGGGTGGACGGGTCACGGGAGGGTCGGGGGTGACCCATGGGCCCTCTCCGGGCGCCTGCCTCTGGCGTCGGGGAAGGCGATGGCCCGCGGCAGTTGTTTCTGGGGTGGCCTGGAGCTCCCGGGATGTCGAGTATGGCCCCTGCTTTGGGGGATTGGGTGGCTTCAGGGCCCCGGGCGCGGTTGTCCTACTTGCCTGAAGCTGGCCGGCCCCCGCCGGGTGTTCCGGCGGTTGGCGCCCGGGCCCCCCCTGTGGCCCTTGATCGGCTGCCGAGTGGTGTCCGGCCGGGTCTCCCTTGCACCTCTTCGGAGTGGACTCGCGGTTGCCTCTTGGGGGGCCGGGGTCGGGTCTTCCCCTCTGAAGTGAGCCTGCCGGGGGTTCGTGCTCCGGCATGGTCCTAGTCGGACCCTCACTTTTGGAGGGAGTGTGGTTTGGGATGCATGGCTGTGTTCACCACGAACATCTCCTCATTCTCTGTTCACTCTGATGCAGTTATCCTGTCACTGCAGACTAATGTAGATTTAATGTAGATTTGTTGCACGTGTCATCTGGATGGTCATTGTTCAAGAGGTTCTGTTTCTTTTTTCGTTGTTTTTCTTGTATGTTTATCATTATTAGTACGTATGTGTGTATACAGATATGCACACTGTATGTGTGTATATATACATATATATAAGTGTGTGTGTGTATATGTATGTATATATATGTATCTATATATGTATGTGTGTATATATATATTATTATTATTATTTTTTTTCCCCTGTATTTTTGCTCATTTTGCTCTGTGACTGTTCTGGTTGTTGCTGAAATTGTGATTATCATGGTTGTTTATAATATGGTTGAAATATGGCCGTCTCAGGAGGGGGAAGCAGTGCACAGTCAACACCGTGTATGGTGGGGATGGTGTGCTGCTGACCTCGACTCAAGATGTTGTGGACCGGTGGAGGGAATACTTTAAAGACCTCCTGAATCACACTGGCATGTCTTCCAATGAGAAGACATGCCTCTGGGGCTGAGGTCACTGAGGTGGTCAAAAAGCTCCTCAGAGGCAGGGCCCCGGGGGTGGATGAGATCCGCCCAGAGTTCCTTGGTTGGTCCTTGTGGTCGTGTCTTGGTTGACACGACCACAGCATCCAGGGCCAGCATCGCGTGGACATCGGGGGTGGTGTCTTGCTTTTTAAGAAAAGGGACCGGAAGGTGTGTTCCAACTATCGTGGGATCACACTCCTCAGCCTTCCTGGTAAGGTCTATTCAGGGGTTCTGGAGAGGAGGATCCGCCGGATAGTCAAATCTTGGATTCAGGAGGAGGAGTGTGGTTTTCGTCCTGGTCGTGGAACTGTGGACCAGCTCTACACTCTCGGCAGGATCCTTGAGGGTGCATGGGAGTTTGCCCAACCAGTGTACATGTCACGTCGTGGTTCAGGGCTGGACCCCAGGCGAGAGGCAAGGTGAGTGGAACTCAATCTTTCAATAGTCCGTGTGATAAAAAAAGGCAAAAGTGCGTAGGTTGCACCAGAGAAAAAGGTAGCAAAGGCACAAGGAAAGCAACAAGGCTGCGGCAGGAGACAACTGGAAGCAAAACGACGTGGGTTAGTCTTGGTAGTTGAGCTGGCGTAAGATGTAGACCGAGTGGATAGGGGAGAATAATCCAGCGTCTGCCAGCTGGATGCACTTAGTTTAAATAGCTGGCTGGAAAGAGGTGCGACAAGTAGCTCCGCCTCCCGCCAGGTGCAAGCCATCTGCACAGAAGACCAGGAGAAGGCAGGGACAACAACACACAGGAATGTGCACATAACACTACATGTGTTTTGTGGACTTGGAGAAGGCATTTGACCGTGTCCCTCAGGGAGTACTGTGAGAAGTGCTCCGGGAGTATGGGGTGTTGGACCACCTAATTCAGGTCATTCGTTTCCTGTATGACCGGTGTCAGGATTTGGTTCGCATTGCAATTGCAGCCAGTGGGTGTAAGTACGGAAAATTTGTTTGATTTACTTCAGTTCCAGACCGCAAAACTACTCTAAGACGGGAGCATATATTATAAGAAACATTGAATGCACTGATCCTAAACCACAGTAATGAACAAAGAGTGATTTATTGGCTTGAATAGAAAGAGAAGTGATTCTGATGTTGACCTTGCAAGACTTTCCAGAGGTTTGTAAAAAATATATAGATAACACAATTCCCTCAGGGTCTTTACCCTCTGCTGCTGTGTGAAAGTGAAAAGGTGAGCACTTCCTCTGCTCACTGTAGAGGCAGAACGCACTGACCTGCTGACCAATAACATTCTCAGATGTACATTACGTTTTGGGAAGCTGTGCTGTCAAGTGTTTGCATCTCATAGACTTCCAAACAACTCTGATAGAAATTTTTGCCAAAATTGCTTCTGGATTCTTATATTGTCTCAATTATCATACAATATTGCATGTAATACACTGTATATCATATTTCACACTTTGCCATGTTGAATCTTTTAGTATTAATAAACGTGTGAGCGGACCAAGCATTGATGTTTATTCAGCCATCCAGGATACTTACTTTAGACAATACTATGAAATGGTATTTAATGTAGAATGTTACACAAATTAGTCAATTTGCCACATCAATAATAAATTCCATCCTTGTTAAGAAAGAAAAAAGCAAGGGAGCTAATGTTGTGGATGGGGTAATGACGTGAACAAAATAATGATTACAAATGATAAGAGATCTGAGAGCTCTGCAACATTCAACAGAAACTAAATGTTTCAAAGCAAATGCACTAGGTCAATACTCATTTATTGTACAATGGAAATGCCATACACTAATCACTTGTGATTAGCATTAGCGATTTAAATGATGACTTTGAACATCTCCAAATATGCCAATTAGACATTTAAATGTACATAAAGTACAGAACCAGTCAAAAGTTTTAGAATACCCCAATTTTTCCAGTTATTTATTGAAATTCAACTTGTTCAAGTCCAATGAATATCTTGAAACGGTACAAAGGTAAGCGGTGAAGTGCCAGAGGTTTAAAAAAAGGTCAACTGAAAAAAATAATGTATATTTCAGAATGATACAAAAAGGCCTGTTTCAGGTACCACAAGACAGGGCCAACAATTTAAAACTGTTCTACAGAGATGGAGGTTGAGCAATTCTTGGCCGTTGGTGCAACTAATTCCTACCAGTGTTTCAAGTTCTGAGGTACTTACTACCTCCTCTGTTTACATAAAAACAATCTTCGAAACACAGTGTGGTACTATAAACTTGTGAACAGCATTGTACTGGAGAAAGTAATTTGTTGCTGGAAAAATTGCAAGAAAAATTAACAATGGAAGGCAGACAGACCATTTTAACACTTAAAAATGTGGGTTTTTCTGCCAGTGAAATTGGAGCGTTCTAAAACATTTGATCGGTACTGTACATAATGCATAACAAGCTTAAGACACTGTATGGCTCAACAAGAGACGGGTCTGGCACATTGCACATCACGAAGGCAGTAGCTACTTCTTGACTATGCCAATTCCCAAAGGACAAATTTAACTAAAATGCATACTAGCAAATGAGACTCAAATGATATAAGCAATATTTTTTCAAATTTTGTCCTAGAAAAACGAATGTTGTTGGGGGGGGGAACTCATGGGCCCTCTACGGGCGCTTGCCTCTGGCATCGGGTAAAGGCGATGGCCCGCGGCAGTTGTGTCTGGGGCGGCCTGGAGCTCCCGGGGTGTTGAATATGGTCCCTGCTTTGGGGGTTGGGTGGTTTCTGGGTCCGGGGGCTAGGGGGCGGTTGTCCTGCTTGCCTGAAGCTGGCCGGTCCCCGGCGGGTGTTCCGGTGGTTGTCGCCCGGGCCCCCCTTGTGGCCCTTGCTCGGCTGCCGAGTGGGGTCCGGCTGGGTCTCCCTTGCCCCTCTTCGGAGTGGACTCGCGGTTGCCTCTTGGGGGGCCGGGGTCGGGCCTTCCCCTCTGTAAAGAGCCTGCTGGTGGCCGTGCTCCGGCGTCTTCCTAGTCGGACCCTAGCTTTTGGATGGAGTGTGGTTTGGGATGCATGGCTGTGTTCACCACGAACATCTCCTCATTCTCTGTTTCACTCTGATGCAGTTGTCCTGTCACTGCAGAGTAATGTAGATTTAATGTAGATTTGTTGCACGTGTCATCTGGATGGTCATTGTTCAAGAGGTTCTGTTTCTTTTCTCATTGTTTTTCTTGTATGTTTATCATTATTGGTACATGTGTGTGTATGTATACGTGTAGGAATATGTATGTATGCATGTGTATATATATAGATATATATATGTGTGTATATATATATATATATGTGTGTGTGTGTGTGTATATATGTATATAAATATATATATATATATATATATATATAT
>QODF01000011.1:271308-315322 GCA_024372805.1 Oostethus manadensis
AAATGTGGCGCAACAAAATTCATAATAAACGCAGTCAAATGTCAAGGGAGACTCATTTGGATTATGAAATCTCCCTTGGCAAAGAAATTTTGCTCAGCATTTAAAGGCAGCTTGACTCCCATTCAGCTGTTATGATGCTGGACAAGACAAACAAAACAAAACAAAGCAAATGTTACAGTATAACTTTTTGAAAAAGAATAAGGTGATGAAACTGACAAGAAACCAACAAGTAAAGTTTGCTGTTTTAAATCTATAAAATCGCACACCCTGTGAATCATTTCCACTGTAATCTCTATTTTGACAATTACGCAAACTTAGCAGTCATGTTGAATGTTCCCAATTGAATTAATAAACTTAACTTTAACTTTGTTTTACGTTGTTGCTCATTTTTATCATTGCAAAATACTGGTAGTGCCAGTAACTCATACAGTGGTTTGTAAACTAAAGAAATAGTCCCAATAGTATTTCAATTTGGAAGAGATTTCTGTCCCTTATGGGTGACATGACAGAAAGTAATTGAGAACCACTGCACTAAACGTTCTGGATGCAGGATTTTGTAGCCAGACAGGTCAATAAGTTAATAATGTTTGCAAAACTTTCTTGTGACCGCATATTAGCACAAAGTGCAAAGAAGGAGGTTATGTTCTGGCCAGCAAAACCTTTCTCTTTTTGAAGTGCAATGCTGTGGGGTTGGCCGCAGTTCACCCTCATTTTGATTTATGTTTACATTTAATGTAATTTAGTGCTAAATTTTTTATATGTTTCATTTCTCCTGAGAACATGTTTGTCAATTATGTTCAAATATTGATGATGACTTTCATATGATGCAGTGTTATTAGTAACTGTGTACTTAGGAGAGAACACCAGAGCATCACATGGACGTAGACCAGTTTGGTTTAGCGTGGTCAGGCAGGTCTTGAGGAAGAAATCCAATCACTCACACCCAAACAATGAAGGCTGGGCAATCACCCTGAGGTATATTGATCTCTCTCAGTGATAAACCTTAGCTTGCCTGTCAGATGGGTCATTTAAACAGTAGCCAGGAAAAAAAAAGGGTAGTCTTACATCAAAGGAAATGAGCAGATGTATGTACATCTATCTATGTACAAGTACAAACTGTATAGTCCATAAATATCTTAATGGTGAGTTGGAGATTATTAGGAAATAACCATAAAAACCACTACAGTGATGGAGAAATTACATTCATTGAGAACGGCTAATATGATTACAGCCTTTACATTCTTCATGAGCACCACCAAAATAATAAACATCAGGAATGAAGCAGAGGGAGATTGGTGAGGAGTGAGAAGAGGGTACAATCAATTTGTGGAAGAGCATTCATGGCGTCCCTCTGCATGGCAAGATAAACTCCTCCCATTAACAAGGCACAATGCAGTGCAGGTTTTTCATTAAGACTACGACCGCAGCCTCCCCTGCCTCTTTGCAAACCATTAACTCAGAGATTAAGTAACCCCCATTTGCAGGCGGTAGGGCTCTCATGCAACCAGAAATGTTATCACCTGGCTTTTTACAGAGTGGCAATTTGTATACATTCTATGACATACATGTTCTTCACTCGTGCTTAAACACATTTCTCTGCATCTTTGAGTCTTGAAGTAACTGGGGGAAAAAAAACTCCATTCTCTTTGGTGCACATTTAGATTTGTCAACCTGTTAGATCAAAACTGTGAAGATCTTGCTTATGTTTATCTTATGCGTATGCTTCTCCTGTGGGTGTCGTGTGTGCTGACTGAGACCTGTAATGTAATTGGCCCCATACTAGACAGCGTGCTGCGCAGTAAAATTGTCTACAAATAGAGCAATGACCAGTTATGCTCCCTTTGAAACAAAAGCAATTCCTTTCTTGTATTTCTGTTTTTAGTGGACTCAATAAGGTGTCTCTTTGGGTAAATGTCACAGAAACACCACAAAAGGTCAATTAACTTCTGGTACAGCGATACAATTGTGTCTGTGCAAACAGACAACTCAAAGCTTTATCAGTGTTATATTTTGGCAAAAAAAAATGGGACATTGGGACTACACAAGTGGTCTGTTTTAGGGAGGTGTGGCATACTAGTAGTTTATTCTGTGCAGTACGCTCTTTTTGACAATGAAACCATTTCAGATAGAGGATATGCAATGAATGATGTGTTACAAAATGCTAGCCTTTTGAAACAGTTTCCAAGTTTCTCACTGTTTGTTCTGATCCAGTCTTAACAATGCCTGTGCAAAATCGACAGGGTTGACAATGTAGACTGGCGTCATTATTTATATTACTGGTAAAACTGACATTGTGTTCAGTTTGCATTGTGTTCTGTTCCCCCCAAGATTGGGGGGGGGGTCTATACTCATTACATTTCTTTAAAGCTGGCTGGGTTGTGTTTATTCATGCTGGAATAAAGCTGCTTCCATGAACTCATACATAGGTTGGTACAGATAAATAAATAAATGTGATGTGGTGGAAACATGTCTGTCCCCCACGGTGAGCAAGACAGAAAATAATTGGGAAAAACTGCCCTAGAATGACATTTTATTTAGTTTATCCATTCAATTCCTTAGAAGATAAATGTATGATACATTATTGACTTCTCCTTCTGGAACCAAGAGTTAACAGCCAGACTGGGGAAAAAAATGGAAAAGACAGTAAATGGCTTGATATGTTTTTGGGTAGGGCTTGGATAGTGTAATGTGTAAATATTTTTTCACAAAAGGACACGTGACATTGTGGCGGCTTGAATGTCAACTGCCCGTACACAACATTTATTTTGTAGCATACACTATCAAATAAAAGGAATTGTACGTTTAAGGGTTTAAAAGGAATTGATTACACTTGAGAACTACATTTTTGCCCTGAGAAAAGTACAAAGGGACACAAAAGTACAAACATTCACATTTGTTAGTGTCCATTTAACATCAACTTATGGTACATTTTGGATTGAAATACTTCCAAGGTCAGCACTGGGATCTAACAGAAGGCAACACATCTACATTAGTAACAGTGGATGAACTGAATTTATTGAATAATGCAGTAAAAAAACAAAAACGCAAGGGGACAGAAGTAAGTGCTTTTTTTCAACAGGTGGTAGTCATTGATGCACCCGCAGCGTGGCAGTTGGTGTCACAGGTGCTGCTTGCGCTACACATTGCTCAGCTTTAGGGAGCATCATTGGCTGAGCTGGCAGAGGAGGGCCCCTCTGTCAAGGTGCATTACTCTTTTCACCATGTGTCACATCCCCCAAATTTGGCCCAGCATGCCCCCTGGACTTACATGAAAAAAAAGTCTCTCCCCTCTCTCACTGCCGTCTTCCTGTCATTGCTCACATCTACTAGCAAGCGCTTCACCTTCCACTCTAAACGTTCCGCTCATTTTATCTATCTGTCTTTCTTATGCTCGCTGTCATGCTCTGAGGCTGCCCTGACACAGACAGATCCCATTAACCCCACCTGTGATTCATCCTTAGTGCTGACAAGAAGGGACAACACGCAAAATGATTTTTTTTTTCTTTCATCCAAATTCAAACTCAATGTCACTGAACAAGTTTTTATTTTCCTAACGTTTTGTGACAGGCTGAGCCAACAATGCAAAAAAAAAAAAAAACGCTTGTCAAATAAAATGACGGACTGAGAGTGATGTTCTCTAAGGCTACATATGTTAATTCATTCTTGTTAAATTTGTTATTTTGGGGAGGGGAGTCTTCTAGAAAAAGACCTCTCTGCCATTGAGGTGCTGGTTTGTTTCAGTTATGACTTACAGTTTAAGAGTAGCTGCTTTTGCTGTGTAGAGAGCAGGGTTGACGCAATGGGGCAGGCTTTTAGACAGCCATGTTTCTATTTGTAACAGGCTTGTGATTGAGTTACTTGCTGTAAAGAGTTAATACTTTTAAATGCAAGTACAGTACTTGCATTGTGTCACATTCATGCACAGAAGGAGGACTGACTAGGCATGGCCCGATTACAGTTTCAAGGTATAACACAGTACGAAAAAGTCACAGTTTGAAAATCATTAAAATTGGGTGTCATACCATTCCTGCAATATTGAAAAATATTAATAATGTCTCTTTTGCTAGCAACAATCACATGATCTAGTGTGATCTACCACTATGAAATAATAACATACAAGTTGTTTTTATTATTATTTATGTTGTGACCTTCTTGAGCCACTTGATTGCAGATCTTTGCATTTTGCTTTGGTTTTTTTGTTTGTTTTTAACTGTTATATATATAGATATATACTGTTTAACTGTTATTTCCAGTGTATAAGCAGCTACTTTTTTCTTAAACTTTGAGCCCTGCAGTTTATACTGTACATGAGTGTGGCTAATTAATGGCTATGTTCTAGTCTAATCTAAATGAGGTCCTGCCTAAAGTGGAGGAGTTTAAGTACCTCGGGGTCTTGTTCACGAGTGAAGGAAGGATGGAACGCAAGATAGACAGGCGGATAGGAGCAGCGTATGCAGTGATGCGGACTCTGCACCGGTCTATCATGGTAAAGAGAGAGCTGAGCCGAAAGGCAAAGCTCTAAATTTACCGGTCGATCTACGATCCAACCCTCACCTATGATCATGAGCTTTAAGAAGTGACAGAAAGGACAAGATCGCGAGTACAAGCGGACGAAATGAGTTTTCTCCGCAGGGTGTCTGGGCTCTCACTAAGAGATAGGGTGAGAAGCACTGACATCCGGGAGAGACTCGGAGTAGAATCGCTTCTCCTCCGCATTGAGAGGAGCCAGATGAGGTGGCTCGGGCATCTGGTTAGGATGCCTCCAGAACGCCCTCCTGGGGAGGTGTTCAAGGCACGTCCAACCGGTAGGAGGCCTCGGGGAAGACCCAGGACAGACTGGAGAGACTATGTCTGTCAGCTGGCCTGGGAATGCCTCGACATCCGCTGAGAAGAGCTAGACGAAGTGGCCGGTGAGAGGGAAGTCTGGGTTTCCCTGCTTAGGCTGCTGCCCCCGCGACCCGACCTCAAATAAGCGGAAGAAAATGGATGGTTCTAATCTTGTGACATTTCCTTTACTTTAAAACTTCTGCTAATCATTTAAATACCATGGTTTTCACAAGTCAGTGAGGAAAGGGTAGCTCTTTCTCTGGCAGGAGCTAACAACAAGTTACAAGAGAACTCACAACAAGCTCGTCAACTCAACGGAAATTGTACTCTGAAAAAGGTTATAAAACTATTTTTAAAGCTCTGGTACTCCAATGGACCACAGTGGGAGCCATTATCCACAAATGGGGAAAACATGGAACGGTGGGGAACCTTCCCAGGAGTGGCCGGCCTACCAAAATTACTCCAAGAGCACAAAGACTCATCCAAGAGGTCACAAGAGACCCCACATCAACATCCATAGAACTGGAGGCCTTAAAGGCCTCAGTTAAGGTCAATGTTCATGACTCCACCATAAACAAGACACTGGGAAAATATGGCCTGCATGGCAGAGTTCTAAGATGAAAACCACTGCTGAACAAAAAGAAAAATTAAGGCTTGTCTCAATTTTGTCTAAAACATGTTCATGATCCCCAAGACCTTTGGGAAAATATTGTGTGGTCCAATGAGACAAACGTTTAACTTTTTGGAAGGTGTATGCCTTGTCGTAAAAGTGACGCTGCATTTCAGAAAAACAACATCATACCAACATTAACATATGGTGGTGATCGTGAAATTTTTTCCCAATCATACTGTCAGAATCTCATATCGGCTAATGTCTAGAAATAACTTTTATTTCTGCTAACTTTGAGCTTTAGTAACTTCTACTGGTCAACTGTGTTTGTAAATTAGCCAAATGGGCTAAAATGGACTGGCTTGGTGATAAAAGGTTCAGACAACTCCAAATCTCTTCACCACAACATAATCTGGAACAATTCAGAATGAATAATTATCTAAAAACATGACAAAAGCATACAACCTTAAATGAAATACATCTACTCAACAATATTAGTGTCAACTTTGGGTGAAATTTGAGCAGTTTTGCTTTGATCCATCAATCAGTGGACTGAAAAATGCTGATGTTATTGTAGGTCAGCTACCTGGCAGGCAAGTCTGAAACCCTTTCCAAGGATGACTTGTATATAAAGTAAATAATATATAAACTCACTTATTTGTTCATATCACACACAGAAAGATGAGAAACACTGTGTCTGTCTTCTTTCTTTGTGTCAAAACAGGATTAATTAAGCGCTGAACTGTACATGTGATGATGAGTTCAAGTGCAGTGGTAACTTTTGAGTGTTAGGCATAGGCTTTTAGGCACCAACCGATCAGAGGATGGAAAAATGCTAACGTTACAGTACACCTGCGAGCTGGCCATATGAGGTGCAACTGAAATATGATGTCTGAAATGGGCCAACTCTCCTGATTCTGAATGCCCTGGGCAGATTAGATTGACGTGGAGGTTAATTGGTGACTCTAAATTGTCCATAGCTATGAATGTGAGTGTTAATGGTTGTTTGTCTATATGTGCCAGTCCAGGGTGTACCCCGCCTCTCACCCCAGGTCAGCTGGGATAGGCTCCAGCATACCCACGACTCTAACGAGGATAAGCGGCATAGAAAATGGATAAATGGATGGAAAAACATACAAGCTGAAATCTAAACAGACAAATGATCCAATATATGCGTACACCAATGAAAGCAGTGTAGTCAAGAGACACGCATTGACATGAAGATAATGTTGGCTGGGAATAAATGAAAAGAAAATTCAGAACAGAAAATCAAGAAAGAAATACTATAATTTAAGTTGTAAATGTAGGTCAAATGGAGTGTCAGTGTTTAGGCCACTAAAGCCACTGATCCAGTTACGCACCCATAGTGGTTTGCCCTTGCAGGTTTGTCACCCCCCAGAACTCATTTTACACAAACAACAGTATAATATTATGTAGGCATCCATCTTCAATTCAACTGTGACTAAACACAAAGCCTGAAATTAAAAAATATGTGTTATATAAAGGGAGTAATAATTAAACACTCACACAACGGTTTGGGTCTCTCTAGTGATTAATTGCCTACACCTCTTTTCCACATTTCCCTTTCAGTTGGCCCTGCAATGAGAAATATTTTCTATCTTTAACTCACTTTGCCCCATCAGCATATTCCCAGTGTGGCCCAGAGGCAAGTCAGTGGAGAGCTGGAGAGATGGAGAGGGAAGGGCAGAGAGGAGCCAACTGCTCCAGTTCAGGAAAGGAAAGGTGAATGTAGAGTGAAAAACTGAGATCAAATAGAGGACTGCACACACAGATAAAAAATGCCCGAGAATGAGATGGAGGGATATGAGCGGACGGGAAATGGAGATAAAGAACCAAAGACATGAATTAACAATGCCGCAGAAATCGACAAGAGTGACAATTGTAGCAGAATGTCAGAACAATTTGTCAAGCGAGAAAAAAAATCTATAAACCAGCTTTTAGACCCCTAGGTCTTTTAACAATATGCAATGAAGTAGGTCCCACAACCAAATAGTAACAGAAGTTTAAAATGAGCATCAGAACAGGGATTACAGGAACGCATTGAGTCAGCAGGGATTGCATGGAAGTATGCAGTCAATGCCCTAATGGCACCATGTCATGCTGTGCTTAATGGGGTAACAGGGCAGACAATTAGTTCCTGATATGCCATTATTATTTATCAATAAGTGAACACCTCATTAACTCAAAAATTCTCCAAAAAGCCTTTTTTATGATGCGCTGTTTTCTCACAGTAGTAAATTTGTGCTTGAAATTATATAATTTCTTCTTTTGAGTAAACAATGGAATCACACAAAATTCAAAAAAGCTACTTGTGAAAAAAAGATAATCAAAAATGTCCTTACTGTGAAATACCATAGAGCATAAAAATACCTCCAATCAATCTGAGAAAAATACATCAATTGATTTTCTCTCCAAGTCAGCAATTCATGAGTTGACACTCCAATGGGAGCTGACTGGTGCATGAAATGTGACAGCATTATTGCACGACCTTTTTTATAGCTTTTCTGCCCTACCTTTCCAAAAAGTGCTAAAAAAGACATTCGGTTGGATGCACTAAGCAGATTTGAACATGGTGGGGGTCTGCCTGCACAGAGGAGTCATTTCCTCAAAAGTTCTCCACTGCAGGACTCGCCTCACTGGGCAAAACACAAACAATAAGCAGGAAGGAGGGTAAATTCTGACAGATTAAAATAAAGATAAAGCCAAACTCAAACCCCATTTTGACTGGACTACATTGTCTTTTTTATCATTACAACAAAGTTTTGTCTTGTGACAAAGTAAAGATATGGTCAACGCTGTCCAGAAGGAGTATTCCTTAAGCTACATGACTCTACGGATAAGTACAATCGGTTTCGGAGGACGTGCGGATGATGTACAGTCGATATCATTGATTGAGACCCGACTTTTTGGACCGTGTTCATAGGTTTAATGCAAGGTGTCTTTACACTGAGATTAGAGAGCTTGTTTGACAACTCGGCAGTCAATAAAGAGCGGAGAATTCAATAGCTAATGACCCGGGACAAAAACACCTCTAAGTCATTCTTGTGGCTTAGCCGGTGGGATACTGTCATTACATTGCACTTAACATCATCATGCATCACTACAATGATTCCAGGCTTTACTGGCTGTCCACATTTTAAAGCTGTTAGTTCATTAACCCTTTGAACTTCTCAATTGTCACTTCATTATTATGCTTTAGTGGCTTCACTCACCTATTTCCCGCCCTCATGACCACCAATACATTTACTCTGTCTGCATGTTGCCAACAAGTCAATTTCACTTAGCATCTTGACATAATCCTTGAACTTGTTTCATAGCAACGCCCTGTAATTCCAGTGTGGCCTCCCAATGCAAAGGTCCACAAGGAAGTAAACCTAGTATTTATAGTATATATTTGAGTACTAATATACGGCATGGTCAGACAGTAATATAAATCTAATTTCCCCCCCCCCAATGAATCCAATGAATGAATGTGTGTGTGCGCTATCGTACGCTGGTCCCGCATTCTCAATGCACAGCAAGTCGATGCAGCACACAAAATAAAATCCAACCTGACCAGTAAATAAAATAAACATAAAAATTTCTTCTGTACCATTTTTCAGTGTAACTCAGTGAGTGACAGACAAGCAGTAAAAAAATATATCATATATAACATATATATGGAGTATGAACAGAAGAACAAGAAGGGACAACTGGGTGAGTATTTTAGAACAAAACTAAACATATACAAGAAATATGGCATTCAAACAGAAAGTGAAAGTCAAATAAGGAAATTAAAGTATAAATAAAAGTGGAATGGAAAACAAAAAACAGGTTTTTTTTTAACACAATTGAGATTGCTAATTGTACAGTATAAAATAGTTCCATGGCCTGTTTTTTCTGAGGTTGGTACATTGTGAATGCCTTGCCATCCTTTTGAACACACATGTATACAAAATACAATGCAATAGAAGTTGGACTAGTTCTCAGGTATTGGACCGATGCAATACTACAGAGTGCATGGAATGCTCCGGTCATTTGTGTGGATGTTCAGACAATTAACAAGAAAATATTACTTTCCAAACAACCACAAGACTAAGCCATTTTTCTTCTAGTATGAGTGTGTGTGCAGTAAATTTCTTCTGATATGACACCTGACTATGTTCTCTTCAGAACAGCCTCTAGGGAAAAGAGTTGTTTTATGTTTTTATACTTATTAATTGTGAAAAAAAAATGTAACACCCCCCCCCCCCCCAATTTTCCTTACTGAGTTCTAGTTGCTAATATTTTAATCATGAAGGCAAATATACATCATCTGTCTCTTACTCACTAGTAGGGGTGCAACCGTGCAACCTTGGTATTAAGGTCATTGTTTTGTACGACAAAATGCAAAATATAAAACTTTTGTGTTAAATGATTTTTTAATGAAAAATGCAAATGTAATTGCAATCTACTAGTAGGTATTTTGCTGATAAATAGAGAGTTAGAGCCACGAGGCAAGGGGCCTGTTGACTTTGGTGAGGCTGGGCAGCAGAAGTGGAACACTGCTCACCTGATTATTCTCGCCTAAATATCTGCCTCCACGCCAAATGCCTTGGCTTTTCTTGTTCGCTATTAGGCAGACTGTCCTTCACTTGAACTATGTACAGTGTGGGACATTACTTCACCATGGACAGGCATGCACGTGTTTGCACACATACACAATGCAAAATGAATTCAGAAGCCGTTGTCCATAACAGTGTAGCATTGTCCATGC
Organism: Oostethus manadensis; assembly: GCA_024372805.1. NCBI lineage: Eukaryota > Metazoa > Chordata > Actinopteri > Syngnathiformes > Syngnathidae > Oostethus > Oostethus manadensis. The sequence continues at coordinate 281,502 of QODF01000011.1, forward strand.
TACATCGCGGTTCAAAAATGAAATAATAAATGATCACTGTTTCGTAGTTGACTATGGCCTATTATTTGTCAAAAATATTGAAAGACAAGTCACGTGTATTGTTACATTGATGTTACATTAATGTGACAGTTTATATTACCTTAACACCTCATGTAGTCAGCCGTGCCATGTTCGGCATGATAGAACCCAGAGGCCAAATCTGGTCTGTGCTGCAATTTCATCCAGCCAGAGGAACTGTTTGGAAAATAACACTGAGTTGGCCTGCGTCACCAACCTTATCAAACAAAGTGCTTACAGCGATCTGCATAATTATACCATTCCTCTATATAAACTACTATTCTGGCATTATAATTTTAACCCTGTGGGGTCCCTATGGACTTTTTGTACCTTGCACGTAGATTTGTGCTTGTTTTTTTGCTCCTACCTTTTGTTTGTGAAACTCAATATGTCACTCAAAAACTGCTATCAAATCCTAACAGGTTCATATTTACAGTATTTCAACTTCTTTTGCTTAGATCTCTCAATCAAACTGTTCTACTAAAAAATACTATCCATCCAAGTTGTCATATTTACACTTTAAAAGGAGATTGGACAACTTTCACATTGTATGTTGTAAGTATTTCCTACCGGATTTTGGGACTGTGGTGACCTTTGGTGGTGGGCGGGGCTTAATGACAAAATGTGGTAATAACGGTTGGGCCCGGGGTTAATGTCCAGTTCGGCCAGCAACCTAAAGTTTTGACCCTTTGTGTGATTGAGTTTGACACCCTTGTGATAGAGTAAAAAAAAGTTCTCCCCGACACTTTCTGAAATGTGAAACAAATCAGTTGGGGACTAACTAGTAAGCTCGGTAGCTTGCTATGAGCAGCATCCGTTTCTTTTTTTTTTTTTTGTCTTGTCCAGCATCTTTACTTGTTGGTTTCTTGTCAGTTTCATCACCTTATTCTCTTTCAAAAAGTTATACTGTAACATTTTTTTGTTTGTTTGTTTTTTTGTCTTGTCCAGCATCATAACAGCTGAATGGGAGTCAAGCTGCCTTTAAATGCTGAGCAAAATTTCTTTGCCAAGGGGGACTTCCTAATCCAAATGAGTCTCCCTTGACATTTGTCTGCGTTTATTATGAATTTTGTTGCGCCACATTTCGATGCCAGACCTGACCTGAAAAGGGATGGGTGGGGGTTGGGGAGGGGGATATAAGAAAGGGTGCAGAAGAACCTCACAAACATATTTCAACCATAATATAAACAACCATGATAATCACAATTTCAGCAACAACCAGAATTGAGGAGCCGAAACTGCGTGACACCATGGGCAGAACCACTCCGTCGGCTGAGCAGGGCTGAGTAGCTCTGCCCACCCTGTGACACAAGTCCCACCACCCCAAAGATGAATGTGAAGTGTCTGGGAGTCTATGTATAGGTGAATAAGTGTAATTAAAACTGGGGAGTTGGCGGCCCCCAGGGCATCACAGAATGAGGTCATGTTTGTGACACCCCCCCCCGCCACACCCCCATGGAGCACGCGCACTCCCCAAGATCCTATGTGCTTGTTTGCAGGAAGTGGGGGGTGGGCCAGGGCGTGAGGGACAGTAAGACTGGAAGGGAAAAAAATATATAATATCCATACCAGAGGACGAGCCATTGGGCAGTAGGCACCCCTGTTTCCCGGGACCCACCGCGGGGCAAGGGCCGGCACGAGGCAAGGCCATCAATAAGCCCTGGACGCCCAACGAACGCAGTCCGGGAGCAGCCTCACTCAGATGTCACACACTAGCCAACAGACGCGCCACTGTAGGAGATTCCGGCGGCCCACACCCCCGAACACCACCACCGCCATCCACACCCCATATCCGAAAGGAACCCGGGCAACACACCCCACCACTCGGAGAGGCAGCAAGCCTCCAGGCACAATCACACACCGCACCCCCCACCACTGCCCCAAGTCCCCACATCCCTGTTGAATCCCCTGCACCCAACATACAACATACAACATACACACAAACACACTGACACACACCTGCACTCGCGCACACACACCCACACCCGCCCAACCCCATGCAAACTCCCCCAACCCAGGTCCTCCCAGGCACCAATCCGGCACCGGGACGCGTACCCATCCACCCCTGCATCAGCGAGTCCGGGACGACCCAGATGCCCCCGGGGGTCAGATACGCCCCCACTCCCACATCCGGGTAGAGGCAGCCCCCGGAATCCAGGGTCCAGGAGCATCGCCCCACCAACACACAGCCAGCCCAGCCACCCGACCCAGGGCCCGACGGCAACAACCCAGGCCCCACTCCACGGTGCCCCACCCCACCACCAACCGGTCGCCTCGGCACCAGACCTACCCCAGCCTCAATAGAAATAAACACCGGTCCCCCGCAGAGCAGCGCAGTCACCGCAGTGATGCCATTGCCTGCAGTGCAAACAAAGAATAATATGTATGTAAAGGTGACTGTAGGGTTGTTATTTTGTGTCTACAAGGCTCTAATAATGATATAATTATTATTTAGAAAGTCAAAATCAGATTTTATATGCTCTAGTGAAAATATTCTGTTTATTCATTATTAATATTAAATCCTACTTTACGGAAATTCACTTACGTGTCTGGAACCAATTAACTGCAATAAAGGAACGAGGACTGTAGGGTAGACTGAACGGTCCTGTATTGTACCATATACCATTGCATCTGCTCTTACTACAGACTTGTTGTTTTGTCTGTTGAGTTTTGGGTTTTCAGTTCTTCCGTTTTGGCTCATGGGTTTAAATATTCAACATTTGGCACTTTCTGCCATTAAAATAGGACTGAAATAGATTCTAAATACATCTGTCCAGACTGCATTCACAATATCACTGCCCTTTCTGTACTGCAGGACAACTACATCTCTAATCCAGACATATTTAGCTGTATAATCACCTTTATTATATAATCCTCTGGTTACTTGAGTTGAGATGCACACACACAAACGCACACACTCCTTATTATCACCCGAGTCTAACAAGGAAGAAATTACTTTTTGTACCTGGTGAAGAAGGTAAGGCTCAGATGATTTATCATTAAGCATGTGTTGCATTTGGATGCTCAGTAATTCAATGCAGCAAGAATCAGCTATGGTTCATTTGTGAGTCTGTTATAGAGCATGTATTTCTCTCATGCACTAATGACACTGACAGGCGTCTCCTATCTTTTAATTAGATGAATCTTAGATACATTTTTTGGTTGTTCAAGCCCACAGATGGCTGGCCGACTGAGGGGCTTTGTTGCGATTGCTGTGTGTCTGCCCCTATTGTTCTCGACAACGTCATCACACTGGCGGCCAGCTTCTGGGCACCATCATCAAACTGGCCTTTACAAGCACACAGAAGAAAATGTTCTAATTAGACAAGCATTGAAGTGAAGGATGGACATGTTTGGATGAAAAAAAGGTTAAATGATCACCCTCTACAAACCTTATTTGTGTTGATATGGATGGTGACAGTCTAATTTTAGCACCTTGACACAAAATCAGTGGTGGTGGTAGGTGAGGGGGGTTGCTAGGATGAGACATTTGAGAGGCATTCAGATAAGACAAGATTTAAAAGAATGCCAGAACCAATTGCGTTAGTATTGGCCGCTTATTGATCAGACACGGACTGTTTGGGTCTTTTGAGATAGATTGTCTTCTGACTGGACAGCTGGCGATTAAAAAGATAATCCAAAAGAAAAGCAACAAGAAGACAAAGAGATGTCAGGCCTAACCTAAAGTGAACCACATTTGGTCAATTATGGATGAAACAGTAGCATGTGCTGCTTTTAGGTCGAACAGAGTTTGCCTTTAGAAGATAATAACACTCAGCTTTTATTTGCATTGTCATAGGAGCACTAATTCAGTAATGTTTGACTATCCTTTGACAAATGCAGCCACATGTTGATACTTTAGTTCGATGTGTCCATCAAAACTGATCTCCACTCATGTGGGTCTGGGTCACGGGGCAGCATTCTCAGTTGGGAAACCCAGACTTCCCGGTCCCTGACCACCTCTTCCAGTTCCACAGAGAGGACTCCAAGGCGTTCCCAGGCCAGCTGTGAGACATAATCCCTCCAGTGTGTCGTAGGTCTGCCTCGGGGTTCTCTCCCGGCTAGGCATGCCCGGAACACCTCACCACGGAGGCGTCCGGGAGACATCCGGACTAGATGCCTGAGCCACCTCAACAGGCTCCTCTTGATGTGAAAAAGCAGCAGCTTTACTGTGAGCTCCTCACTCTATCTCTTAGGGTGAATCCAGCCACCCTACGGTGGAAACTCATTTCTGCTGCTTGTATCCGCGATCTAGTTTTCTTTGTCATGACCCAAAGCTCATGACCATAGGTGACGGTAAGAACATAGAGGTACTGTTCCCGATTTCAATGCAATGTGTCATCCAATGAGACGTGTCAACCAAGGCAGTCCTTCAACATCCAGAGCCTTGAGGAATTTAGGTGACTTCCCATTTCATTACTTAAATTAGCATGATTAAGATCTGAAATTGTGCATGTCTGCTTGTGATTGACAGCAATTTACCAACTAAGGGGAAGAGCACACAATGTTACTTAATGACTTGTGTGGTAAAACATGTTTGTTCAGTCTGAGAGTGTATTTGTTTACCATGTTGGGATTTGTGCTCACTGAAGACCAGATACATTCTTTAGGCCATCAACAAGAGATCACCATCAAAATATTATGGGTTACCGGTATGTCACCCAAGTGTGTGTGTATGCAAGTAAATCTAAACCTAGGAAAAAAAAAATATTTATATAATTAAATGCCTATTTAGCCATAATATTGGGTGCAATGTAATTTATGAAGGGTGTCCATTAGAGATACAATTGTAGTATTTAATGTCTAAAATACTGTGCATAAGACAAAAAAGCTTCCACTGGTAGTCTACAGTTAGTCTTCCAGATCAGTGCTTAAGAGTCAGAGGTTAATGTGATGTATTTTATTTCGTTTTTATGTTGCGTTTTTTATGATGTTATTATATATGCTTCAAATGATGATGTTGTGGTGTACAGGCAGTGTAGATGTAGAGGTGTAGATGTTTGGAGTTGTTTGGATTGAAGATGATGGGTTAACTGGGTTTGTTCCTTTGGAATAATGGTATCCATCCCCAATTCTGTAATGCCATGTATTTATGTACTGCATTTTTGTATGTCATTGATAGTTTGTATCATTGTGAAGTGATAGTGGTAAAGTGTGATAATGGAGTCACTTGAGAGGCAGTATGCCACCATTTTTGCAGGCACCATTTGCCATTTGAGGCTACCATTTTGGAGGATCACCAACAATCACAAAAAAAATCCCCCATGACCTATTGAACATGCAGAAGTTGTCTGCATGACAGACTCCCTAGTTGTTCAAAACATTCCAGATCAAGGATTAAGTCCAAACTCCCAAGTTCTATAGGCCTCATCACTATCATCTAGAGACTGAAACTCAACGATTATTATCATTAGGCAAAAATAAATAGGTGTCCAACCTCAAGCTCGTGCAATACCACACATACTAAATTTCACTTCTTACAATGAGACCATCAAAACCAGAGCTGTGGCATGATGAGCATGCACAAAGATGTGCAAGACAGTGCCCTGGTTTACAACTCAAATATTACCCAGGCAGAAGCCCGGTCCTGTAATTTCTAATGCATCCATCCATTCATTTTTTATGCTACTTATCTTCATTAGGGTTGGGGGGTATGCTAGAGCCTATCCCAGCTGACTTCGGGCAAGAGGCCACACAGAGATGCGAACCCAGATCTTCTAAATCTCCTGACTGTGTGGCCAAGATGCTAAGCACTCGACCACCGTTCGGCCATTTCTAATGCAGTGCTTCTCAAATAGTGCGGCAGGCCTCCCTGGGTGCATTGAACCCTCAGTGGGGGTGTGAGAGACAGGGAGGACTTTCAATATTGGAGCAAACCTGCCAGCACATATGAATTTGTTGTACTCATCATGCAATTAGACTCTTGAATACACTTGTATGCTTCAGCTCTCTTCATTTTGTTGCATTTCGCTGGCTTCAGGTTTGAGTTCAGTCTGTACAGTAGAAATAAATAGATATTATCAGTTTCTAAATAGTATTTCAAATCAGGGGGTGTCCCCCCCTTGGAGCATGACAGAAAATTATTGAGAACCACTGTTCTAATGCACTCTGCAGTCTTACATTGGCAAGGTCTTCACACCATATTTAATGTTGCTCTTATAGTCCATGCAACCTGGGACAGAGGAAATCTTTAATGAGCACCTCTTAGGAGTGAGAAGAGGCTCTTAAAAGAAAAGCTAAATTATTGAAACTATGTTTAGGGAGCTGTTGCAGTTACTATGTTGCAGTTACTATGAAGAGGCTTGCATAATACACGTTCATTATTTATTGAAGTTTAAATTTGCCCATAAATGTAACTATAAATCACCATCCTACACTCAGGTAAACTCATTGAGTGAAAATCCAGGTTTAAGTAACAACGACACCATGCAGGAAACAGAAGGTCATCAGTAACACTTAAGCAAAAAAGATTCTTGTAGCTGTCATTCCAGGCAAGAACAAGAACACCACGCTCTTCTGCAGCCTCAATAGTTTAACATGCTTGGAGCGTATTGCAATCAGCATGTAGCACATGCATGCTGATAGTGTGGAAGCATGAGAGACAGTCAATCACTACTCAGTCATGCCACATTGTGAGTGACCCGGTGGGAGTTGGGAATGCGGCGACAGCACATGAAGCAGTCGGGTGTAATTCAGAGGACTGGTTGATCTGCATGTCTCTTTCTATTAGGGCTCTCGTGCAGGCGGTGTAGACAAAGTAGTGGCTGCTGGAGCAGATCATGGGTATCTGTCTTTGTATCATCTCTGTGGCATGTGATCTGGTGAATTAAGGCATTTGTGTTTATAGCTCGTCAGTGTCGAGTGCAGCCCTTCTTCATCAGGCCACTATAGCCAGAAAAGGGGAGGTCTATGACAGAATGTTAATCTGCTTCACAGTCAGTAATAAGTCTTCGCTCTCTGCTTTTGTAAGCTTTTTTCTTTCCCTCTTCAATTGTTCTTCCTCTCTCCCTATCCACTGTTCGAATTTGCACGCTGTTTTTTCTTGCAGCACATCAGTAATCTGCATCCCAACTCTTTTGGATCCTTTCACCCACCCTTGTTCATTGTTTTGCTTATACAGTATGTAAATTTAGTGTGTGGGTGTATGCACTTAATTTTTCACCCTCCTACATCGAGGTGTTTAAATATGAAGAGTATCATGTTCTGTTTTCACTTCTGCAAAATCTGACTATATCACAGTACCTTTATGTGACAAAGAATAGAAAGGAACAAATAGAAACAAATAGATATTATTTTCTTTAGCATCATTGATACTCTGTGATATCAAAAACAAAGGCAATCCATTCTTGTATCATAAACCCTATAAGGATGGGTGGCTGCACTACATTGTCAGAGTTTATGGACCATCCATCCATCCATCCATTTTCCACCGCTTATCCGGGTCCGGGTCGCGGGGGCAGCAGCTTCAGTAGGGAAGTCCAGACTTCCCGGTCCCCAGCGACCTCTTCCAGCTCCATCGGGAGGACACCAAGGCGTTCCCAGGCCAGCTGTGAGACATAGTCCCTCCAGCGTGTCCTAGGTCTTCCCGGGGGCCTTCTCCCGACTGGGCATGCCCGAAACACCTCACCAGGGAGGCGCCCGGGAGGCATCCGGACTAGATGCCCGAGCCACCTCAACTGGCTCCTCTCGATGTGAAGGAGCAGCGGCTCTACTCTGAGCTCCTCCCGGATGGCCGAGCTCCTCACCCTATCTCTTAGGGTGAGTCCAGCCACCCTACGAAGGAAACTCATTTCCGCCGCTTGTATCCGCGATCTCATTCTTTCGGTCATGACCCATAACTCATGACCATAGGTGAGGGTGGGAACGTAGATCGATCGGTAAACAGAGAGCTTTGCCTTCCGGCTCAGCTCTCTCTTCACCACGACGGTCCGGTACAGCGACCGCATTACTGCAGATGCTGCACCGATCCGTCTGTCGATCTCACGCTCCAACCTTCCCTCACTCGTGAACAAGAACCCGAGATACTTGAACTCCTCCACCTGAGGCAAGACCTCACTCCCAACCCGGAGGGTACAGTCCACCCGTTTCCGACTGAGAACCATGGCCTCGGATTTGGAGGTGCTGAGTCTCATCCCAGAAGCTTCACACTCAGCTGCAAACCGCTCCAGTAAACGCTGAAGGTCACAGCCTGATGAGGCCATAAGGACCACATCGTCTGCAAATAGCAGAGACGAGATCCTAAGGTCACCAAGCTGGACTCCCTCAACACCTTGACTGCGCCTAGAAATTCTGTCCATGAAGATTATGAACAGAATCGGTGACAAAGGGCAGCCTTGGCGGAGGCCAACGTTCACCGGAAACAAGCTCGACTTACTGCTGGCAATGCGAACCAGGCTCCTGCTTCGATTGTACAAGGACCGAATGGCACGTAGAAGCGGACCATCAATCCCGTACTCCCGGAGCACCCCCCACAGGACACCACGAGGGACACGGTCGAATGCCTTTTCCAGGTCTACAAAGCACATGTAGACTGGTTGGGCAAACTCCCACATACCCTCGAGTACCCTTGCAAGGGTGTAGAGCTGGTCCAGTGTTCCGCGACCGGGACGAAAACCACATTGCAGCTCCTCTAACCGAGGTTCGACTAACGGTCGTACCCTTCTCTCCAGCACCCTGGAGTAGACTTTCCCAGGAAGGCTGAGGAGTGTGATCCCCCTATAGTTGGAACACACCCTCCGGTCACCCTTTTTAAAAATGGGGACCACCACCCCGGTCTGCCAGTCCAGAGGTACTGTTCCTGACTTCCATGCAATGTTGTAGAGGCGTGTCAACCAACACAGTCCTCCAACATCCAGAGCCTTGAGAAATTCTGAGCGGAACTCGTCTACCCCCGGAGCCTTGCCACTGGGGAGTGATTTAACTACCCCAATTACCTCAGCCACGGTGATAGAACTGTCCACGTACGTATCCTCAGACTCTGCTTCCTCTATGGAAGGCATGTCAGTGGGATTGAGAAGGGCCTCGAAGTATTCCTTCCACCGACCAACTATATCCACAGTCGTGGTCAGCAAGCCCCCGTCCGCACTGTAAACAGTGTGAACTGGGGGCTGCTTCCCCTTTCTGAGGTGTCGGACGGTTTGCCAGAACCTCTTCGAGGCCGACCGAAAGTCGTGCTCCATAGCCTCACCGAACTCCTCCCACACCCAAGTTTTTGCCTCGACCACCGCCGAAGCCGCGTGCCGCTTGGCCTGCCGGTACCTGTCAGCTGCTTCGGGAGTCCCGCAAGCCAAGGTTTATGGACCAATACGCAGAAACATTGAGGTTGGGATTCTGGGATGCTTTTAAAATGGTGTTTTTTAAATTGCCAAGTTGCCCTTCAGTAAAAAATGTCCATTGTGGCACAATTAAATAAGTGAAGAAAATATGTTTGTGTTTGTTGTTTAAGGGCATCAAGGACTGTAAACCAATGAGAAACGGAACTCACACGTTGTGTACCCCTCTTCTGCAAAGACAAGCAGAGCAAGCAATAGATGTGCTGAAGTGTTGGGTTCCTAATTTGAATAGTACGACATCAGTAACATTTAACATCAGATTCTATTGTATTATTGTTTTAACCTATGAATTCGCTATCAATATTTATTAATGAAATTGCATTTGTGTTTTTTGTAAGTTGAATTTTCCTTTCTTTTCAGCACAATGTCTGTAAAAAGTGCAAAGTTGGGACCTGAAAGTCGCCCATCTTCTGCAGCCAGGTCAGTAAAATATAACAGTTTAAAATGAGTATTAATTTGATAACTGACTAACCTTATACGTACAGTAATCCCTCAGTTCCAGACCCGAAAGTGTATTTCTGCAAAGTGTGATTGCTAATTTATAAAAAGAATATTTTTGTAGTTAAAACATAGAAAACCTCTTGACGAGATTATAAATGTTTTTTTAAAACATCATTAGAGCCATCCACACATTAACTGATGCTTCTATAGTCACCTTAACACTCGTATTACCCAATATACTAGACATAATAAAAGTAAATAAGACATTTAAGACATGCTTGTGTGTGTTGCTAGAAATGAGTTCCCTAAAGGAGATGAGTGTCGGGCAGATAGGAAGTAATGTTGGGGGTTCAGAGTTGAGTTTTAGCTCGGTATGGTGTTCAGCCTCAACAGTAGCCCATGTTATTATGGATTATTGTGCCTGTTATAAAATAATAAATAAATCCAGTGTTTGTCTGTCAGTAACAATACTGACACCTAGTGATTAGTGTAGAATACTACATATCATTCACAGCGATGATTCACGGGTAATCAGATTTTTCGATATGGTACAGAGGCCTCTCGATTTCCAACATAGTACATATTTAACTGAGGGTTATGAAGTATACTGTAATTTCCTATAATCTACTGTGTAAACAAATATAGTGCAGCCAACGCATGAAAAAACACCTCTTCCTTCATTAAAAAGTTCCTCCTTGGGAACACTTCACCTTCCCTGTGTATACTATAATACATACAATATTTCAGACAATAAAAGTATTAATTTCATTAATTTCCCAAAAAAGAAATAATAATTCATACGATTCAAACTGTTACTATTGCACACCTGTGTCAATGCACTTTTCTAAAAAGTTATGTTGTAAACTATTTTTCTTAAATGGTTATTTCTATTTTCAATCTGAGAATTTCATTTATTAGAGAATGACCTGCTAACAGTTTCACAGCTAAAAAAAACTGAACTGCAACATCAAAACTGAGGTACAGTAGTGTTCAAAATAATAGCAGTCCAATGTGACTAACCAGATTAAGGACTGTTATTATTTTATTGCTACATGGCAAACAAGTTACCAGTAGCTGCAGTAGATTCTCAGAAAACCAACAAGACCCAGCATTCATGATATGCACGCTCTTAAGGCTGTGCAACTGGGCAATTAGTTGAAAGGGGGGTGTTCCAAAAAATAGTAGTGTCTGCCATTGACTTTACAAAGAAAACTATTTTGTACAAACTTTTTGTTTCTAGGATTTGCCAATCCTGTGAATCACTAAACTAATATTTAGCCGTATGAAGTCAACCAACTTGTGGCACCTTTCAGCTGTTCCACTCCAAGAATATTCAACAACATTCCAAAACTCATAAACATATCCTGGTTTTGTTTCAGAAACGGCATTTTTTATGTCACCCCACATGTTCTCAATTGGATTAAGATCCGGGTATTGGTTTGGCCACTCCATAACATAACCACAACAATTACTAATGTCCTTGTGGTCATTGTCTTGTTGAAACACCCGTTTCAAGGGCATGACTTCGTCAAGTATTTTGAACAGATCCGTGATCCCTGCTATGTGGTAAATAGGCCCAACACCATAGTAGGAGAAACATGCCCATATCATGATGCTTGCACCACCATGCTTCACTGTCTTCACTGTGTACTGTGGCTTGAATTCAGAGTTTGGGGGTCGTCTCACAAATTGTCCGTTGCCCCTTGGACCCAAAAAGAACAATTTTACTCTCCTCAGTCCACAAAATGTTCCTCCATTTCTCTTTAGGCCAGCTGATGTGTTCTTTGGCAAATTGTAACCTCTTCTGCACATGTCTTTTTTTTTTTAAACCAAAGGACTTTGCGGGGGATTCCTTTCAAATAGATTAGCTTCACACATAAGTCTTTTAGCTGTCACAGTACTTACAGGTAATTCCCGACTGTCTTTGATCATCCTGGAGCTGATCATCGGCTGAGCCTTTGCCATTCTGGTTATTCTTCCATCCATTTTGATAGTTGTCTTCCATTTTCGGGCCACGTGTCTTTGGTTTTGCTCTCCATTTTAAGGCATTGCAGATCATTTTGAACAGTAAAAAATTATTTACACCTCCTCATAAATTTTCCCTTCTCCAATCAACGTTTTAATCAAAGTATGCTGTTCTTCTGAACAATGTCTCGAACGACCCATTTTCTTCAGGGTGTCAAAGAGAAATGCATGTTCAACAAGTGCTGGTTTCATTTAAATAGGGGTCACCTGATTCACACCTGTTTTTTCACAAAATTGATCATTGATCACTGATTGAGTACAACACTGCAATTTTTGTTACCCCCTCTTTCAACTAATTGCCCAATTGCACAGCCTTAGGAGTGTGCATATAATCAACGCTGGGTCTTGTTTGTTTTCTGAGAATCTACTGCACCTACTGGTAACTTGTTTGCCATGTAGCAATACAAACTAATAACAATTATTAATCTGGTTAGTCACATTGCATTGCTATTATTTTGAACACTACTGTAGATAGCAAACCATGATTATGGCGTACTGTTATAGCACTAGAGTAAATCCAGAGTTACCCACAGTAGATTACAATAATACATGCAATCATTATAGAAGTATTGACAATGTTAGTTTTACGGTGCTCAACTTGCTTGTTTTTTCCCTCCTAGCCTGTCTCCTCGAGGGGCCAGGGGTCCACCAGCTGGCAGATCCCCGACCGCCGGTAGATTTAAAAACAAGGCTCTTCAGCTCAGCCTCTCCAAGAAATTCTGGTTATTATCAATCTATGTTTCTCATCTACACTGATTAGGAGAAAGAGAGAATCAGTCTCACTGATTGGTGCTTCAACCACAACACAAGCCCTTAAAGCTCCCCAGTGACTAGTAATGAGCCATGTCAGCTGATTGGACTGCTAATGTCTTCCGATCATTTCTGTCCGCAATTACTTCAAAGCGGGCTTAATGGAAAATTCAGGGAATGTTATCTAAAGAAAACTGTGTAATATTAGGCAGGTTATGATAGGAAATCAACTGTTGTGCATTTATGCACACTTCACAGCTCCAAGTCCCCTGCGACTCCAAAAAAGGGCAGCGGTGGTGGTGAGGAAAGCCATCGGCGCAGTAAAAGGAGCCTCAGCAACAGTTCAGCAGTGGCTGCTGCCTACATTGCCTACCTCAATAAACTCTTTGGACAGGTCAGTTCAGTAACACCCATCACATACAAGCATGACAACGGGTGCTTGAGAGTTTTTCTTTAAGCGGTGATGTGACTAGAGAACAATTTCAGATTTATTTGGGTTGATCACCTACTTTATCGTCTTATGTGGACCAGCTGAGATACATCTCACTCTGTGTTAGCACTACAATTAATTCAAGTTGAGTGCAGTGCTTATCCAAAATTTGCGGTAGGTTATGTTGGTGTTTAGCGTGCACATTTATCACCTTTGGACTATGTTTTTGTTGATTAACAAAAGTACACCAACATGGTTTAAAAGTAAATATAACAACTGTAAGGGAGCATTCTTGCAAGGAAATGGATAAAGACAAGGTGGAATATCTATGCCCAGGTATAAGTATGCCTTAAGGTAAAATATTGATTTGACATTATAGTTACGGTATATTGTTTTACAGACAGATTCATTTATTACACAGACATAGTGACTATTGATTAAGAATTTAACCTCAGGGCAATGTCGGCGGCGAACCGTGACAACACAAGAATGAACACTGTTTTCAAGGCATAGGTGAAATGAGCATGAAAAGTCAATATCATACCTTACTCTAATAATTCAAATATCAAACAGCCAAATGGAAACTGCAAAGTAAAACCTCAAGAAATAATTTGACTGGTAACATGGACTGGCTGGCTGACAAAAATCAAAATATAGAAAAAACAAAAGGATTTTCCCCATAAGAAATCCTCCATCCATCCAGTTTCAGTGACACTTATCCTCACTAGGGTCGCGAGTGTATGCTGGAGCCTATCCCGGCTGGCTTTGGGCAAGAGAGGGGGTACACCCTGGAGTGGTCGCCAGTCAGTCGCAGGGCACATATAGACAAAATATTTTTCACACTCACATTCATCCCATCTGCAAACTCCACACAGAAATGCCAAGCAGAGAGTCGATCATAAGAAATTATACAAATCCAACGTGACCCAAAACATATTAGCACAAAACTATATAGACTAATTCAAGTTTTACAAGCAGAAAACAAAACAAAACATATACACACATAAATGGTGAATTAAACGAATAAATCAACATTTCACATGATTTTTATCTTTATTGAAGACAAGCACTGACACTGGCCTGGTTTACTATCTGTTATGTGTCTCCGTTAAACCAGTCCTTGTGCAGTCTGTGTTAAATAAGAAAACGTTACATACTTTGTGTAGCCCACGTGGTGCAGCCAGCGCTGTGTTGCGCCCTAGGCTCGAACCAAGGTCCATTGTCTGAGAATCTAGACTGCTGACCTGACACCCCATGCAACTCTTAAGGCCTCACTCTCACTTACCAACGTACATCTGCACAGCCACACTGGCAGCCATTCCTCTTGGTACTTGCAAATATTTTGCAGACATCACATTTTAAACAAAGTACAAATTCCTCGAACACTCTGTGCACACACAGTGTGCACACCAATGCAGGACGCTTTGCTTTGGCACTCGGTTAGGTTGTTAGGTGCATTGTACCGAAGTTCACCTGTACTGTTTTCCTACATTGCAATAAGTTTATTTTCCATCTTCTGTCATTTTGTTCTTTGCCATTACTGGTACTTTTCTGTGGTAGCATCACAGAAAACAGTTGTAGAGGCATCTACTAGATACTTAAGTCTCAAGATACAGTATGCTGAAGTCTCATGAGAGGATTTTGTACAACTAAGGGAGCATATTTTGGTTGGAATTCCCCAAATCCTTTCAGGCCCTAAGGGAACTTAAGGGAGCATTTAGACAGATACACACCTTTGTCTGAGTGCATTATGTATTTTAGTCTGCTTTGTTGTGCTTCTGGTTATTACCATCATGGCAATATCGCGTTCATCACAAAACCTTATGAGCCCCTGGTGAGACTTCATTACAGAACTAAAAGCTTTTTCATAAACGTCTTCATCACAGTGGAGGGATTTAAAAAAGATAAGAGCGCAATCTTCACCAAAGGGAGTCATCTGCTTTAACATTTTAATGATGTTTTTAACTAGGCTTCTTCATAACTAACAGGGTTGTTTTGTTGCTTTAAAGTCCGTTTACTGCAGGTGACAACAACTCCAGAATGACCTTGTGTGCTTCCTTTCCTGTCACACTCTCTGGCTTTGAATTCACCACAAGCCAGGTATAAGGCACTGTATTGGGACCACGTGCATAGTGTTATTATTTGCTGCTGAGAGCCTGAGTAACGAAAGACCATCTATCCTGCAGTGGTCCTAATCCTTGCCTCAGTATCAATTAGCCCCTTAGCTAAGTTTAGTGTCAGCCCTCATTAGAGGAGGCTGGATAGGACAAATAGAGAATGCAATAGAATGACTACAATAGAAGACTTGGTAAGTGCATAAGACTGACTGTTCGTTCACTCAAATGGCAGGACATACATGCATTCCAGCTGCATCGTGCTCGCTTGAACATCACATTTATTTGTGACTTTGCATCCATACACATCTCATATGTCCTCATGCTTGAGAAGCGGCAGGGAGCTCAATGGGCCATCTGAAGGCAGACAGAATGAAATTAACCGTTAATGGGCTCATTCCGATGGGTGCATCGAGAGTCTGCGTGGCACACCACCAAATCCTTTCTGGATGAAAGAAAAATCCAATTAATGAGTTGATCTTGCTATCTAAATATGCCCTTGTGGACTGGAGCATATTTTAAAAGGTAAACATCACTGTGGATACCGAGCAACTAGAAGCCCTTTTATGTTGCAATGTTCAAAACAATATTCAATATTAAGACATTTATGTAAATCCTGGGTAGTTTAACGTTTGAGGAATACAGTGTGATCACTGCTGGCACAAAAGTGTGCATTGGCATTGAATTTGTGTTGGCAATATTACAACTTGATTAACTGTTGGCATGCTTGCCATGTGGACCAGCTTCTAAAAACATCACGGGAGTCACGACTAGTCCTGAGGTGGCGGAGCACATCAACAAAATGGTACTAAGTTCAATAAAGTGACTTGATTTACGTGTTCTGTTCCGTTCCGTTCCGTTTTCCTCCGCATATCCAGGTCCAGGTCGGTTGGGCAGCAGTTTCAGTAGGGAAGTCCAGACTTCTCAGTCCCCAGCGACCTCTTCCAGCTCCACCGGGAGGACACCAAGGCGTTCCCAGGCCAGCTGTGAGACATAGTCCCTCCAGCGTGTCCTAGGTCTTCCCCGGGGCCTTCTCCCGGCTGGGTATGCCAGAAACACCTCACCAGAGAGGCGCCCGGGAGGCATCCGGACTAAATTTCCGCTTGTATGCGCGATCTCGTTCTTTAGGTCATGACCCATAACTCATGACCATAGGTAAGGGTGGGAACGTAGATCGATCGGTAAACAGAGAGCTTTGCCTTCCTGCTCAGCTCTCTCTTCACCACGACGGTCCGATACAGCGACCGCATTACTGCAGATGCTGCACCGATCCGTCTGTCGATCTCGCGCTCCAACCTTCCTTCACTCGTGAACAAGAACCCGAGATATTTGAACTCGTCCACCTGAGGCAAGAGCTCTCTCCAAACCCGGAGGGTGAAGTCCACCCGTTTCCGACTGAGAACCATGGTCTCGGATTTGGAGGTGCTGAGTCTCATCCCAGAAGCTTCACACTCAGCTGCAAACCGCTCCAGTAAACGCTGAAGATCACAGACTGATGAGGCCATAAAGACCACATCGTCTGCAAAAAGCAGAGACGAGATCCTAAGGTCACCAAGCTGGACTACCTCAACACCTTGACCGCCTAGAAATTCTGTCCATGAAGATTATGAACAGAATCGGTGACAAAAGGCAGCCTTGGCGGAGGCCAACGTTCACCGGAAACAAGCTCGACTTACTGATGGCAATGCGAATCAGGCTCCTGCTTTGATTGTACAAGGACCGAATGGCACGTAGTGGCGGGTCACCAATCCTGTACTCCCAGAGCAGCCCCCACAGGACACCACGAGGGACACGGTCCAATGCCTTTTCAAAGTCCACAAAGCACATGTAGACCGGTTGGGCAAACTCCCATATACCCTCCAGTACCCTTGCAAGGGTGTGGAGCTGGTCCAGTGTTCCGCGACCGGGACAAAAACCACATTGCAGCTCCTGTAGCCGAGGTTCGACTAACGGTCGTACCCTTCTCTCCAGCACCTTGGAGTAGACTTTACCAGGGAGGCTGAGGAGTGTGATCCCCTATAGTTCGAACACACCCTCCGGTCACCTTTTTTAAAAATAGGGACCACCACCCCGGTCTGCCAGTCCAGAGGTACTGTTCCTGACTTTAGAGGTGTGTCAACCAACACAGTCCCCCAACATCCGGAGCCTGGAGGAATTCCGGGCGGAACTCGTCTACCCCCGGAGCCTTGCCACTGGGGAGTGATTTAACTACCCCAATTACCTCAGCCACGGTGATGGAACTGTCCACGTACGTATCCTCATGCTCTGCTTCCTCTACGAAAGGTATGTCAGTGGGAAACCGACCAACTATATCCACAGTCGAGGTCAGCAAGCCCCCGTCCGCACTGTAAACAGTGTGAACTGGGGGCTGCTTCCCCTTTAAGAGATGTCGGACGGTTTGCCAGAACCTCTTCGAAGCCGACCAAAAGTCGTGCTCCATAGCCTCACCGAACTCCTCCCACACCCGAGTTTTTGCCTCGACCACCGCCGAAGCCGGGTGCCGCTTGGCCTGCCGGTACCTGTCAGCTGCTTCAGGAGTCCCGCAAGCCATCCATGCTTCATAGGACTCCTTCTTGACTCCATAGGACTTCTGCTTGACAGCAGCCCTAACCCCAGGGTCCACCATCAGGTTCGGGGCTTGCCACCACGACTGGCACCGACCACTTTGCGGCCGCAACTAGGACTGGGTGCCTCCGCAATGGAGGCACAGAATACAACCCATTTGGACTCAATATCCCGGTCCTCCCTCGAGATGCAGGCGAAGCTCTGCCGGAGATGAGAGTTGAAGACTCGACGAACGGGAGACTCTGCCAGACGTTCCCAGCACACCCTCACTACGCGTTTGGGTCTACCAGGTCTGTCCGGCATCTTTCCCCGCCATCTAATCCAACTCATCACTAGGTGGTGGTCAGTTGACAGCTCAGCCCCTCTCTTCACCTGCTTTCCAGAACATGCGGACGCAGGTCTGATGATATGACCACAAAGTCGATCATAGACCTGCGACCTAGGGTGTCCTGGTGCCAAGTGCACTTATGGACATCTTTATGTTCAAACATGGTGTTTGTTATGGACAAACTGTGGTTCGCACAGAAGTCCAGCAACAACACATTACATGGGTTCAGCTCAGGGAGGACGTTCCTCCCAACCACGCCCCTCCAAGTCACACTGTCATTGCCCACATGGGCGTTGAAGTCCCCCAGTAGAACTATGGAGTCACCAGCTGGGGTGCTCTCCAGCACCCCTCTGATAGACTCCAAGAAGGCCGGGTACTCTGAACTGCTGTTCGGCGCGTACGCACAAACCACAGTCAGGACCGTTTCCCCAGCCCGAAGGCGTAGAGAAATAACCCTCTCGTTTACCTGGGATGACTCCAGCACAAAGGCACCAAGCCGGGGGGCTAATAATAAGCCCACACCACCTCTCCCCTGTAGCAACTCCAGAGAAGAACAAGGTCCAGCCCCTCTCAAGGAATTTGGTTCCAGAGCCCAAGCTGTGGGTTGAGGTGAGTCCGACTATATCTAGTCGGAATGTCTCCGCCTCTTCCACAAGCTCGGGCTCCTTCCCCACCTGAGAAGTGACATTCCATGTCCCAAGAACCAGATTTGGCCGCCGAAGACCAGGTCGCCCTGACATCCTCCCTCGACCACTGCCCAAATCACAAAGCACCGGACCCTTATGCTTGCCCCTGCAGGTGGTGGTCTGCGGGTGGGAGTTCCCGTGTGGCTTCTTCGGGCTAGGCGCCACTGGGCCCCACGAGTGACGGCCCGGCAACCAGGCGTTTGCTTGCGAGCCCCTCCCCCAGGCCTGGTTTCAGGGTGAGGCCCCGGTATCCCACGTCCAGGCGAGGTGCGGTCATTCCTCTTGATCTTCTTCATAGGGTCTTCTGAATCACTCTTAGTCTGTCCCGTCACCTAGAACCTGTTTGCCTTGTGAGAACCTACCAGGGGCATAAAGCCCCCGACAACATAGCTCCTAGGATCACTCGGGCACTCAAACCCCTCCACCGCGGTAAGGTGGTGATTCACGGAGGGGTTATGTGTTGATGAGTAAATAATAAAAGCAAAGTATATGACTTTTTTTTTTTTTTTTTGTCTTGTCCAGCATCATAACAGCTAAATGGGAGTCAAGCTGCCTTTAAATGCTGAGCAAAATTTATTTGCCAAGGGAGATTTCATAATCCAAATGAGTCTCCCTTGACATTTGACTGCGTTTATTATAAATTTTGTTGCACCACATTTCGATGCCGGACCTGACCTGAAAAGGGGACGGGTGGGGGATATAAGAAAGGGTGCTGAAGAACCTCACAAACATATTTCAACCATATTATAAACAACCGTGATAATCACAATTTCAGCAACAACCAGAACCGTCACAGAGCAAAATGAGCAAAAATACAGGGGAAAGAAGAAAATGATAATAATAATAATAATGATAATACTAATTTCATGTACACACATTCATATACATATACATATATATATACATATACACACACATATATACACACACACACACATATATATACATGTATACATGCACATATTCGTACACGCATACATACACATACTGTGCACATACACATATCCATGCAGTACATACATACATACACACACATACAGTGTGCATATATATGTATACACACATACATACATACATATTTACTAATAATGATAAACATACAAGAAAAACAACGAGAAAAGAAACAGAACCTCTTGAACAATGACCATCCAAATGACACGTGCAACAAATCTACATTAAATCTACATTACTCTGCAGTGACAGGATAACCGCATCAGAGCGAAACAGAGAACGAGGAGATGCCCGTGGTGAACACCGCCATGCATCCCAAACCACACTCCCTCCAAAAGCGAGGGCCCGACCAGGAAGACGCCGGAGCACGGCCCCCCAGCAGGCTCCCCACAGAGGGGAAGGCCCGACCCCGCCACCCCAAGAGGCAACCGCGAGTCCCCTCCGAAGACGTGGAAGGGAGACCCGGCCCGACGCCGCCCGGCAGCCGAGCAGGGGCCACAGGAGGGGCCCGGGCGCCAACCGCCGGAACACCCGCCGGAGGCCGGCCAGCTTCGGGCA
Source organism: Oostethus manadensis (assembly GCA_024372805.1). Lineage (NCBI taxonomy): Eukaryota > Metazoa > Chordata > Actinopteri > Syngnathiformes > Syngnathidae > Oostethus > Oostethus manadensis. The sequence goes on from QODF01000011.1 coordinate 301,739, forward strand.
AGCAGGACAACCACTCCCGAGCCCCCGGGCCCAGAAGCCACCCAACCCCCCAAAGCAGGGGCCATACCCAACACCCCGGGAGCTCCAGGCCACCCCAGACACAACTGCCGCGGGCCATCGCCTTCCCCAACGCCAGAGGCAGGCGCCCATAGAGGGCCCATGGGTCTACTCCTCCCTCTCAGCCCCCGTGACCCGTCCACCCCAGCCCCAGTACCCACACCAAACCCTGTTCCTACTACACTTACACACCTACATTTTCACATATGCACCTGGATGTGCCACCCCCCAATGTAGCGAGCAGCATCACCGCGAGCTCCCCCGAGACCCGGGGCCATACCACCATACCCGGCCGCCGGGAAATCCACAGAGCGCCGCATGCACGCAGGCACTCCTCCCATCACCGCTGCCGACCGACACCCGGAGCCAAAACAATCACCCCCCCCCCCCGCCCCCAGCCCCACGGAGCGTCCAAAAAAAAACAGGGGTGTAACAGGACCCTCTAATCCCCGCCTCCCCACCCAACTAAAAGTGTTATGAAGTGTAAGATGTGTGTGTGTAGGCAATTAAAATTGAGGAGCCGAAACTGCGCGACACCATGGGCAGAACCACTCCGCCGGCTGAGCACGGCTAAGTAGCTCTGCCCACCCCGCGACACAAGTCCCGCCCCCCAAAAATGAATGTGAGGTGTCTGTGAGTCTATGTATAGTGAATAAGTGTAATTAAAACTGGGGAGTTTGCGGCCCCCAGGGCATGACAGAAGGAGGTCATGTTTGTGACCCCCCCCCGGCACACCCCCATGGAGCACGCACACTCCCCAAGATCCTATGTGCTTGTTTGCAGGGAGTGAGGGGGCGAGGGCGCGAGGGATAGTAAGACTAGGAGGGAAATTATATATATATTTTTTCCCTCCCAGAGGACGAGCCATTGGGCAGTAGGCACCCCTGTTTCCCGGGACCCACCGCGGGGCAGGGGCCGGCGCGAGGCGAGGCGAGGCCCCGGACGTTCAGCGACCGCAGCCCGGGAGCAGCCTCACCCAGATGTTACACACTAGCCACCATGCGCGCCACTGCAGGAGACCCCGGCGGCCCACACCCCCGAACACCGCCACCGCCATCCCCACCCCGTATCAGAGAGGAACCCGGGCAACACACCCCACCACTCGAAGAGGCAGCAACCATCCAGGCACAATCACACACCTCCCCACTGCCCCCTGTGCCCACACCCATGTTCAATCCCCTGCACCCAACATACACACAAACACACTGACACACACCTGCACTCGCGCACACACACCCACACCCGCCCAACCCCCTGTACACTCCCCCAACCCTGGTCCTCCCAGGCACCAATCCGGCACTGGGACGCGCACCCATCCACCCCCACAGCAGCGAGTCCAGGCCAACCCAGATGCCCCCGGGGGTCAGATACGCCCCCACTCCTAGGCAGAGGCAGCCCCCGGAACCCAGGGCCCAGGAGTGCCGCCCTACCCACACCCAGCCAGCCCAGCCAACCGGCCCGGGGCCCGACGGCCACGACCCAGGCCCCAACCCACGGTCCCCCGCCCCTCCACCAACCGGTCGTCTCGGCACCAGACCTACCCCAGCCTCACAGAGATAAACACCGGTCCCCCGCAGAGCAGCGTAGCCCAGCCCCCCTCCCCAAGGGACCCCCAGCGGCCCGTATACCCCCGGCACCTCCGCCAGCCGCCCAACTCTCAGAGTGAAGTGAAAGAGCTAATCACCGGGGACCAGAGTGAATGAGAATGAAATTGATTGTTTAAAGAGCTAGACATTGTCTCACAAGAGATATGATCTAATAAAAGGTTCCTAAATTGGTTCATACTTAGATTGGCTTTTGTTTTCCAATTCATGAGAATAGTTTTCTTTGCGATGCATAACGCAGTAAGGACCATACGTGAGGTGTTATTATCGATATTGATGCCACCTAAATGGCCAAGTAAACACAATGTGGGGTGTGCTGGAATATTACATTTGGACCAAGTGGACAGCTCCTCACATACCTGAAGCCAAAACCTTTGGACAGGAGCACAATACCACACAGCATGTATATAGTTATCAACAGAGTTATTTGTGCACTGTGAGCAAATATTTGACTTTGTGAGACCCATCTTGAACATCCTTTGTCCTGTATAATGAGTCCTATGAAGAATTTTGAACTGAATCAGCTGTAGATTGAAGTTTTTCGTCATTTTAAATGTATTTGAACATATTTGTATCCATGTGTTTTGATCGAAATTACTGAGTAGGTCTGTTTCCCATTTTGCAGTCGGTAGGTGTATTAAATCTTCTGCTTTATTGTTAAGCCTATATATTTTTGATAATAACTTTGGGGCGCAGAGGTTACAGAATTCTGCCACCTTGGTTGGCATTTGCAGGTTCAATTGATTGGGCGTGTATTTTTTTCCTATTATAGATTTGATTTGGTGGTATTCTAAAAATTTGGTGCTGCTGATTCCATATTGGGAGGTGAGCGTATCAAATGACACAAACTTTCCTTCTACTATGATATTATCTAAGTGTTTTATCCCTTTGTTTTTCCAGAGAGGAAAGTTTATCATTATTTTATTTTGTAGGATGTCAGGGTTGTTCCAGATGGGTGTCAGCTTACATGGATAGAGGGAACATTTGTTTATTTTAAGAAATTCCCACCAAGCTGTCAGAGTGGAGCTGATGTTCATACTTTTGTAACATTTATGATGTTTAATGGTTGAACTGATGAATGGTAGATCACAGATTGCTAGATCATCACACAGTGCTTGCTCTATATCTCGCCATGGCTCGTCTGGATGACTCGGTTTGAGCCATTTGGAGACATATTGCAGTTGATTGGCTAAGAAATACTGAGAAAAGTCCGGAAGCTCTAAACCACCCCTGCCTTTGATTTGTTTTAACGTATTTAAGCTGATACGTGATGGTTTGTCTTTCCCAAGGAATTTGGAGATGTGGGAGTCCAGTGACTTGAACCACTTGGAGGATGGTTTGGTGGGTATCACTGAAAACAAATGATAAATTTTTGGTAAAACCATCATCTTGACGGCAGCCACTCTCCCCATGAGTGATATGGGTAGACGTCTCCACCGCAAAAGATCACCCTCAGTTGTTTTCAAAAGTTGAACGTAATTCAACTGTGTCAGCTCTGACAACTTGGGTGAAATGTTTATACCCAAATATCGGATATTCCCTGTCTGTATTATGGCATTAGGGATACCCTTAAAGTGACAGTTAATGGGTAGAGATGTGGTCTTAGACCAGTTGATAGAGTAATCAGACACTGATGAGTTCTTATTTATAAGTTGAATTGTGCGGGAAAGGTATGCTTGAGTATTCTGGAGAAAAAGTAATACATCATCAGCGTAGAGACTTATTTTGTGATCCATTTCTCTGGTGCGGATCCCTTTTATTTCTTCATGTTGTCTGATGGCCGCTGCTAAGGGTTCGATAGTATATGACTTTTTTAATGCATTTCACAATCATTACCTTTTAATTAATCTGCTGCTAAGTTTGTAGGTGGGCTGGGTCAGGGGGCCATGTTCTAGACAAAAGGCGACACGATGTCATATGTGTTTATCGTGTCTGCCTCAGAGTCAGGTGGTTCTGCGTTCTGCGTTCATCTCTCCCCAGCTACACCCACAGTCCAAAAACTTGTATTGCATTAGAGACCCAAAGTCAGGGCGTTCCAAACTACAGCCCGAGGTTTGATCCATTTCTATATGTCAAAGTCTAAAAATATAACAGACAATAGCAAAGTGTTTTTATACTTTTTAGTTTAAACACAACAAGTGGAGCTACTGTCTTGTACGCGGAAAAGTCAAGGATATTGACATTATGTGAATGAAATGGTGCAGAAGGAACATGTGTGTCTGTGAAATATTTCCCCAGCGAACTCCTCATTCCTGGTGATATTTCCTTCCATACACAAACCCACCCATCCCCGAAGCAGACGAAACGCCAGCTAAGTCAGCAAAATTACTTGGAAAGTCATCTTTTACTCATGAGCTAATTACCTGAGCTAATGTTTTTGCATGATTATTGTTGTTGAACTAGTAGCAGTAGCAATGGCAGCGCTTTAAGCAACAATGTCCACTTTTTGAATGTAAAATGGAAACCAATAAAAACGTGTACTTTAATAATGTTATTTAATTGCCTAGATGATTAATAGTTATAAACTAATGCACAATTTTTAGTAAAACCCATTTATTCGTTCTTCATTTAGTTCATCGGTGTCCAAAGTGTAGTCTGGGGACCACTGATGGCCCACACCTCCTTTTTTATTGGGCCGCGGCACCTCTTAAAGATATAATTAAACAAAAAAACAGCAAAAATGTAAATTGCAAATATACATAATGGATACTATTTGTTACTTCTGCTGCTTGTCATATGCTTTGATTATACTGCCTTAAATGCAAATCAGTCTCATTATGTTTTCTGCAGTAGCATGAAAGACAAAATGATCGGAGCTTTGATATGCTTCCTAAGCTGGGGTGTCAGTCAAGTTCTTTAAGTTTGTAGATAGATCCTCAGGCTTAGAGATAAGCAGCATCTCTATACCTCCTATAGTTTTCACGTGTTTTCATGTTCCTCGCTTCCTCCAGTGGTTGAGGCAATGCTGAAGGAGACAAATGGTGCATAGAAAGTGATTGAGTGGAAACAATGTACCACAGGACCTAAGTGCACAGTATTTTACGTAAGATCTTGATGAAACTATTAATTTAATTGCTGCTTCGTCTTTCAAATCATCTGAGCATTACATATGCAAATTAAACTCAGTGCATGTTTACAAATATGCAAATTAGACAGTTGTTTCAAGGACTGAGGCAAGTGAATTACATTTATACTCATGAGGAAACAAACAAGGCACTTCTCTCTTTAAAAATTGTTTTTGCAGTTGTGCTGACTCAAGATGCATTTCTGCCCCGACATGCCAACGAAACAATTTAATAACATACTAGTCAACCTTTGCTAGATCTATACTTTGTATTAATGTAGAGAGGTGCTCCTGGTTGGTGGCTGTGAGGAAGATGCCAACCCTCCCTCTCTGATCAGTTTCTCTTTTCATTGAGGTGATTGGCTGGGGCACTGACATGGAGGCGTGCCCATGTGAGTGCAGGCCAGTTGCAGAAGATTGCACCTGATGAGACTGTTCCAAGTGGCACACGAGGGAGGGGAGTTTCAGTTGGCAAGAATTTGTGGAATGTAAATATGGTGTTTTAATGGGTAGCATACATAGGAAATTGGAAGAATTGTAATTGTAAATATGTGTGTTGGTCACTCTGTTTTGTGAATAAAATGCAACTCGCGGCACTTCAAGATTCTGCTGTGTTTGTTTAGCTCCTCAGACATGCTGGTCATCCTGGGCTGGTAAGAGGCCTTTTTTAACAACTAAAATCCTACAGTGGCCGTGTGTGTTTGTTGGGGGAGAGGGTGAGTCTGCCTGAGCAAATGTCAAAACAGAATACTGAATGTTACACACACATGGCCAAATGCAAACGATGTCTGGCAAACATATGCAGCCGTCTTCCTGTGTCTGTTCCTTTTGTGACAGAACAAGATCTGCACGACTGTGTGGGTATGTTTGTGTGCGCATAGGCTAAGCGGATGCCTGGTCCTTCTGTAGGCTGCAGTCTGTAGTCAAGTGTGTAATGTATGTGTGCGTGTGTCTGTGTGTGTGTAGGAGTGTATGATCGTGCATCATTTTGCAAATTAGAAATAAAAGTTGCAGGGTGAAATCCCATTAGAATTTGCTGTCAGCATGCGGCTGAGCTGACACGATATGCACGTTATTGTAATTTGGTACTCCCAGATTATCACTGGGGTGTTTTTTCAAGAAAATTTTAGTCTTGATTTTTATTTTCTGTCTTGCGACACTGTCTTGTAACTATTATGTATTTCTTCCTTGTGCTGCATAGGAGAGAGAGCTGATGCCACTGGAGTTAGATGGTAAGACGTAATGTTTGCATTGTGATGACACTCTTTGACATCCACGTAGAAATTCCCTCCTGCAAAAACTGCCACTGCACTAAGTAGTCTGTATCAGGTGTGCTTTTGTTTTATTTTAAAGACTTTTTATTTTAAGACAGTTATTACAAAGACTTTCTGAAAGGTATGGGAAGGTATGAATCATTAATCATTTCCGTGACCCGTTGTTTTGCTAAAGATTCCTGATGAACCCTTTAAAATCATAAAATGTCAGACGAAAACTGAAACACACAAAAACCAAAGCAATTCCAATAAGAATTGTTAATCTGTTCCAGATGGCCAAACTTTTAACAAAAAAAACATTTTATAGGGAATAATTATAGTTTCTTTTTATAGTTTTATAGTTAGGCAAAGAGTGGCTCAATAGACCCCAATGATGCACAATAACAATGGACTTAGTTTTCACTTGCTCGGACGCGGGTCACCGGGGCCAACCTATAGAGCCAGGCCTGGAGGTGGGACATGATGACGAGCGTCTGGTGGCCGGGCCTGCACCCATGGGGCCCGGTCGGGCACAGCCCGAAAAGGTAATGTGGGTCCACCCTCCCATTAGCTCACCACTCGTGGGAGGGGCCAAAGGGGTCGGGTGCAAAGAGAGCTGGGTGGCGGCCGGAGGCAGAGGCCTTGGCGGCAGAAGCTAGTTGTTGGTACGTGGAACGTCACCTCTCTGGCGGGGAAAGAGCCTGAATTGGTGCGTGAGGTGGAGAAATTCCTGACTGTTGTTTGTGCTTATGCGCCAAATTTCCCGAAGCACTCCCACACAGTATTCCGTGAGGAACACAGTCGAATGCCTTCTCCAAGTCCACAAAACACATGTAGACTGGTTGGGCAAACTCCCATGCACCCTCAAGGACCCTGCCGAGAGTATAGAGTTGGTCCACAGTTCCACGACCAGGACGAAAACCACACTGCTCCTCCTGAATCCGAGATTCGACTATCCGGCGGATCCTCCTCGCAAGATCCCTGAATAGACCTTACAGGGAAGGCCGAGGAGTGTGATCCCACGATAGTTAGAACACACCCTCCGGTCCCCCTTCTTGAAAAGTGGGACCACCACCCCGGTCTGCCAGTCCAGGGGGACCGACGTCCACGCAATGCTGCAGAGTCGTGTCAACCAAGACACGCCCAAAGTATCCAAGGCCTTAAAGAACTCTGGGGGGATCTCATCCACCCCCGGGGCCTTGCCACCAAGGAGCTTTTTGACCACCTCGGTGACCTCAGCCCCAGAGAACCCGACTCAGAGTCCCCAGGCACTGCTTCCGTGTTGGAAGGCTTGTCGGTGGGATTGAGGAGGTCTTCAAAGTATTCCCTCCACCGGTCCACAACATCTCGGGTCGAGTTCAGCAGCACACCGTCCCCACCATACACGGTGTTGACTGTGCACTGCTTTCCCCCCCGGAGACGGCGGATGGTGGTCCAGAATCTCTTCGAAGCCATCCGGAAGTCGTTTTCCATGGCCTCCCATGTCCGGGTTTTTGCCTCAGCGACCGCCAGAGCTGCAGACCACTTGGCCTTCCGGTACTTGTCAGCTGCCTCCAGAGTCCCGTGGGCCAAGATGGCCTGATAGGACTTTTTCTTCAGCTTGACGGCATCCCTCATCACTGGTGTCCACCAACGGGTTCTGGGATTACCGCCACGACAGGCACCGACCACCTTACGGCCACAGCTCCGATCGGCCGCATCGACAATGGAGGCACGAAACATCGCCCACTCGGATTCAATGTCCGCTGCCTCCCTCGAAACATGGTCTAAGCTCTCCTGGAGGTGGGAGTTGAAACTCCTTCTGACAGGGAACTCTGCCAGGCGTTTCCAGCAGACCCTCACAATGCGTTTGGGTCTGCCAGGTCTTACCGGCATCCTCCCCCACCATCCGAACCAACTCACCACCAGGTGATGATCAGTTGACAGCTCCGCCCCTCTCCTCACCTGAGTGTCCAAAACATGTGGTCACAAGTCCAACGACACAACCACAATCATCGAACTGCGGCCCAGGGTGTCCTGGTGCCAAGTGCACATGTGGACACCCTTTATGCTTGAACATGGTGTTCGTTATAGACTATCCGTGACGAGCACAGAAGTCCAATAACAAGACACCGCTCGGGTTAAGATCAGGGGGGGCGGGGCGTTCCTCCCAATCACACCTCTCCAGGTCTCACTGACGCTGCCAACATGAGCGTTGAAGTCACCCAGCAGAACAAGGGAATCCCCCGAGGGAGAACTTTCTAGTGCTTCCTCTAAGGACTCCAAAAAGGGTGGGTATTTTGAACTGACGTTTGGCGCATAAGCACAAACAATAGTCAGGACCCTTCCCCCCACCCGAAGGCGTAGGGAAACTACCCTCACGCTTACTGGGTTAAATTCCAACGTGCAGGCTTGGAGCCTGGGGGCAACAAGAATTTCCACCCCTGCTCGTCGCCTCTCATTGCCGGCAACACCAGAGTGGAATAAAGTCCAGCCCCTCTTGAGAGGACTGGTTCCAGAGCCCTTGCCGTGCGTTGAGGTGAGTCCGACTATATCTAGCTGGAATTTCTCCAACTCACGCACCAGCTCAGGCTCCTTCCCCGCCAGAGAGGTGACATTCCACGTACCGACAACCAGCTTCTGTAGCCGAGGCCTCTGCCTCCGGCCGCCACCCAGCTCTCTTTGCACCAGACCCGGGATATCAATTTGGACATATGGGCCATTATTTTATTCCAAAAATAATATACATTTGGAACTCCCACAATTCTTGCATGTTTAATATGAGCGGCGATTTGTCCGACTTTGTTTGAAGGTTCTTGAACACACCCGCTTTGCAATGGATATGCTGCACAGATAAAACTACTATACAGTATCTTTCTGTTTTTTTTTCACCTCATATTTAGTCTCAAATGTTACTATGTCGGAATGCTTAAATGTAAGATTTGATGACCATATTGAGTGCATATCGTGAATATTTGTTGGTGCTTTTCTATGAAAAACAAAATCCAGGCTCATATTGGTAGTTAGTGGCTCTGTCTTCGTTAGTCGCGTGTATGCTGGAACCTATCCCAGATGGCTTTGGGCAAGAGGCAGGGTACACCCTGGACAGTCAATCGCAGGGCACATACAGTATAGACAAACAACATTCACGTTCACATTCATACCGAAGGACAATTTAGAGTCACCAATTAACCTAACATGCAAGTTTTTGGAATGTGGAAGGAAACCGGAGTACCGGGAGAAAATACCACTGTATAAATGACATTAAAAAAATACCTGCACTGTGCCCGTACAACTCACCTCACAGCAACACAAATAATTTTGGTCTTGTTCAGAGAGCTATCTACTGGGGCTCTGAAGCTAAAAATTAGTGCCATTAAAGGAAACGTCCAAGTTACCGTTGACAGCCCTACTTTAAACTCTAAAGCAGGGTTTTCAAACCGAGACCCTGCAGGTTTTGTTCCCAGCCGGTCACTAAAGCAGGTGATTTTAATGATCAACACCTTCTTCAATTTGAGGGAAGGAGCTCATCAACTCAAATCACCTGCGGTAGAAACGGGTTGAAGAGAAAACCTGCAGTGTCTCGGCCCTCCAGGGCACGAATTTGATTCCCCTCCTCTAAAGTATATAGAGGTATAGCAATGTTATTTACTATATAGTCAAGCAAATATACAACAAACAAAAAAAAAAAAGAACTAAATCATGTGAATATAGTGTTTTAAACAATTTGAGAAAATAAAAAAATAATAAAATCATTTATTAATTATTAAGAACTATAAGAATTAAAACAATTCACAATTCATAGTTTCCTTCTATATACAGTATATTTATTTAGGCTTTTTTTTTGGGGGGGGGACACCAGACATGCTATTGGAAGCTGCCTCAATGTGACATCAGTGTGACCTCACAGCAGCCCTCCAAAATTTTGTCTCTCCTAATGTACAGCATAGGACACAACCAAGAGTGGTGGTGTTGCTAGAGCCCAGCCCCTCTCTGGCAACAGGTCCACCAGCTCTTGGCCTCTCTTAATGCCCACACGTTCTATCCAAACTGATTATTATTACCATCAACACTAATAGCTGATATATTTTTAATCCAAATGATTTTGTATGCATAAAAATGATATATACTGTACAGAAATCCAAGAATTAGCTATAATACATGACTGATATGTTGATATAAATTGAAGTCTGAATATTGTTGGGGGAGTTGAGTATGAGTTTATTTCTGTTTGAATTTGTATTTGTCTGTATTTCTGTTTCTGTTGTATAGGAAAGTCACACCATTTTAAAGTTTCTGATTGCTTCAATTTGTGTGCGTGTGTGTGTGTGTTTGTGCGTGTTTGTGTATGTGTCAGAGCTGCGAGAGGCCTTCAAGGAGTTTGACTATGATGCGGATGGCTTCATCCATTACAAAGACATTGCTGACTGCATGAGGACCATGGGCTACATGCCGACAGAGATGGAACTCATTGAAATCATCCAGCAAATCAAGATGAAATGTGTGTATTCATTTTTGGGCTCTGTGTGTGTGGGTGTGCATGTATGTGTGTGTATTGGTGCATGTTTTTCCATTTTTCCCCTTAGTTGATATGTCGTGTGTGAATGACTGATGGATCCTTCTCAGGTGAACAAGTGTGAGTAATATGTAATATGTAACCTTTTTTTCGCCCCTGCACATATTTGATGTTTGTCTTTAAAGTCAGGCACATTGGAGACATTTTTTCAGACTGATTAATGGCCCTTACCCTGCATGTGCAGCATTATATGAGTATGACTCTGCATGTTCAAGTGTGCGTTATAAATATTCCCTCTCAGTGATCTCAATCAGGGCTTTACATCCTTTGTAAAAGCACTGGTATACTTCTGCATGCTTTTAAGGCTCTTTTTCTCAATTCCTGTCATAGATTTGGAGAAAGAAACATATTTCTTCAGTGACAGGGAAAGGCAGTAAAAAAAAAAGTCAAATCCAGCCTTTGCGACCTCGATGTTACAGGAGATTAGATCACATCTACACAACTAAAGTGTATATAAGAAGTCATCTTTCTTTGGTAGACTCAAAACATCAAAACAAAGCTAATCTTCAAACAAAACTAGAAATGGATGGTCACAGATGCATAGATGCAATTTATTTCACCTCGGGCAACCTCTGAATATACATAAGTACATAGTATACAGTATGTAGACGTTTTAGACGTTGATAGATGCTAGTCATTCCAAACGTCGAACATGTTCAAAATATCCGACACCCAGTGATGGATAGCCGTTTCTAACCTGTTCTCATAAATTACTCTGGCATTTGTTTCACTGGTTTGTAGACTTTCATGACTGCTGGGTTGGCGGAAGTGTAATAGTCCAAAATACTGTAATAGTATTCCAAGGTACTAGTAATCCAAATAAACTTTCAAAATGAAAACTTTGGAAAATGCTATGGTGGAGCTTTATACTTCAAGGTCAATGATTCGCTCATTTCACTGTCAGTCAAAACGGGATTATGCCTCAGACAAATCATCCAATCATCATAAAGAAGACAAGCGTCTGGTCCAACTTACTGCCCCATAGACGCTAAGCATCTGATGGGCAGCACAAAGCCTAGCATTTATTCAATGACAGTCCAGTAGAATGACCCCCTCTACACTTCCCCACCAAAGTCAGCAGTTGCTCAGTATCCGTGTGTGTAAAAAAAGCGCCGCGGTACTGCAGGGCTGAATGAGAAGGAATTTGTGTCGGTTACCTGTGATAAGTAGCTGATTCTGAACAAAAGCTGAAGGTATTCTAGTGCATATTTAGTCAATGAAATGGACACACAGCAGTACATATTTCAACACTTATTTTGTCATTTTAGGGGAAGCTGAGCTTCCCTTGCAATCTTAGAGCAATTGCCACTGGTACTAGCAGAGCTACTGTAACGGTTTGAATGACCAAAGTTGATTTGTCATTCCTGGCCAGAGAGTTGCAAGGATGAAGTCATGAAACAAAAACAAAACAAAAATGATAAACTATCGCAGTCGCAACTTTTTTCTGTCAAAAAGTCACTTTAAATTCTTGTTACTCATCTTTAAGAAACAGTGGTAAAACTCAAATACATTTTAAACATTTTATGTGGCCCACAAAAGCCTTGACATAATCCACATCAAAAAGACACTTTTTAAAATACTTTTTTTTTTTTTTTAACAAATGCTGATTTTATATTATTATTGATGATAATACTATTTTTTTGTACTTTTTCAATATGTTCATGTTTTAAGTTTTTAAAAAAATCAAGAAGTTAATCTTGCTTGAATCTTGCTTAAAATTGCTTAATCTTTTATTGTACACGTATTTGTTTTACTTACTGCATGCAATTGGAGCATTTCATTTTTGTTTTCAAAACTCATTTAAATGGAATTATTCAGATAAAATTTCTGCTTGGCACGTTGACTTCTTTCAATGTAAGTTTGTTGGTAAAAAAAAATACCAAACAAAAATGATAATCAAATGTGTAATAATATCAGGTGATTTGACATTTATATGGTTTCAAAGTGAGTGGCCCTCTGAGGGTAACCATAACTGCAATGTTGCCCACAGTGAAAGAGAGTTAGATACCCCTGCTTTAAGATGTAGTTACAGGTAACGTCCATGGCAAGGCAAGCGCGCCTCTCGATTATGATGACAAATGGAAGCACAGTGGTGCTTCCCCACACAGTCACGCAGAGGCTGTCGGTTTTCTATAACTTCATTCTGACCTGAACACATCATCAGTGCAACTTCAGCATCATATACTGTATGTATCGCCAAGTCACAAATGCCTCTAGTACGTTCATCCTGGGAACAACACCTCATTCTAAGAAAAAGTGCAAGATAAACATGGAGTGGATAATCTTATCACTCACTGCGTCACTCTTAATTCGGATGTACAATTGGCTACATTTAATTGTGCTGGAAAATATACTGACAAGTAAATGTACCTTATATTATGTGATGTCTCATTGCTCATGACAGAGTTTAAAGTGTGATTCAAATCTTCTGCTACTGTTAAACAGACTAGTGTTAGACAAATAGATTTTTTAGACTTGTGTGGTATCTTTTAGCTTGATTGACTGTTAATACATACAAATATACATAATCTTGTCATTTATCTCTCTGTTAATCAAATACAATAAAAATATTTCCATATATCAAACATAGTTGCTATAGGCGACTAATCTTGATTTATTAATTTTAAAACTGTGATTAATCTGATCTCACAGCGTCAATCAAAACTCTGCATTGCTGTCTTTTAAACAGCAGAATTTTGGTTACCTCTTTTACACATGCGTGTCTAATTCTGACTACATTCACACTACAGGGTAGGATACCCATTTCAGATGCTTTTTAAAAATCAATCCTTTAGTGTAGTCCAGTGGTTCTCAATTATTTTCTCAATTATCCCCCAAGGGACAGAAATCCTTTCAGCCTCCCCTCGCCCCCTCGACTTGTATTGGTGTGCAACGTGAACGCAATGCCTCCTCCCTGAGTCACCACCTTATCGTGGTGGAGGAGTTTGCGTGTCCCAATGATCCTAGGAGCTAAGTTGTCGGGGGCTGTCATGCCCCTGGCAGGGTCACCCATGACAAACAGGTCCTAGGGGAGGGACCAGACAAAGAGTG